>JALIZF010000737.1:0-70152 GCA_029948255.1 Telmatactis stephensoni
CTTGGAGCTTTGCTCCTATCGAACAATTCGTTAAACTAAGCTTACCTTTCCTTTGAATATTAGCGGTAACGCAAAATCGTCTTCGCTGTCGAGATCAAAGCAGGACACTGACAGTGCCTTCTTCTGCTCTCGATTTATATACTGTGTGACAAGGGAAATTAGTTTATGGACGTTATTTGTTGAGTTGGCGCGATAACTAATTGACCCCTAATGTTACACTGTCAAGCATGCCTAATTACCCTTTTTACAACACTTGATCAAAATCTTTTAATCAAGTTGGTTGAAAGCCATTGTCAATAGAGAGATACCACCTACACGGAAAACGGAAAAAGATGATCACATGACCTGCTTTTATCGCCGTCTGGCGTTGATGTTTCAGTGAGTGATTTCGAATTTGTCATAAACGTGAAAAGTTGTTCTTTCGTTTGAGTGCCAAACGGGCATGAAACGCCAGGCGCGAAATTCGTAGGTCACGTTGTCCTCTCTGCCGTCTGACGTTTCCCGGCCGTTTCTCTCTAACAAGAGTTCAGTCAACGGAGCTGAAGCGTTCCGTCGGGCGCGCTCGTTCTGTTACCCCGTATGACAAGGATTTTTCACCTTACATCACAATATAATCGTTGTAAAGAACAATTACTGCGCTCGTGGTTCCACTTAAGTTTTGTATATTTTGTGTCGACAAATCCACTGCCGATAGAAATACAGAAAAAGGAAAACCGCTTGTGATTTGTTAATTGAGACGCTGATCAACAAGTTGAATAATGTGTAAGCCATCAGTTGTTGTCAAGAGACTATAGTACTAAGAGAGCGAAACTCAGTATTGATGACTGTGTGATGTTCACGGCGAAAAGGTTATTTTTTTGTAATTTCGCCATCGCTCTCAAAAACAGTCCGCACGGACGGGACCGTTTGCTTTCGGCTTTTGTATTCTATTGTTTATTATTAGGGTAGCTCACTATAGTTTTAAAGATATCTATAACAAAAGTACAAAGCGTATAATAGGTGCTACAGATATATATTTTAACACCCTTATAGTTCACGGGCTTAGAGGACTTAGAGTGATCGCACAAAAAAGTACAAAATCTACTTTGTACTAAAAATATATAATTCTTTGTTTTCCATTGTTTACTAGTGCTATTTTGCATTATTTAGCTAGTACAATTTCACGGATTAAGTGCAATCACTCTAACGCGAGAACTGTACTTTGCACTATTTAGTACTAAATAATAGCACTAAATCAACCAATAGAAAACAATAGAATTAGCATAACTTATCACTATTTAATACAATCTATGTTGCACGCTTTTAGTGTTTTTACTTTAATTATCTACTAAATAGACAACAAATATTCTAACAACAACGATTTTTTTCTATGATGTTTTATTCATATCACCTGTTTTAAAAGTCTTTCATAAACCATCAACCAATTTCACTTGTTTACTCTTGTTTCTGGCTATCAAGGAGATAGCACTACAGATGAAATAAGGTAAAGCTACATCTTTATTATATGCTGATTTATACTTATGTATATAACTGGCTTGAGTTGAGCGGAGTAGTGTGGGATCGACGCATAGAATTAGGCTATTTTAGAGGGAGTGGCCTATTGTTAAGAAATGTATAAAAGGCGGAGTACATTTACTCTGTTAACTAGCTATTAATTGCAAAGTTAAGTAATGTCAAAGGAACTTAAGTCCTTTATCTTTTCAAATTGTATTTGTTATCTTGTTACTTTGTATTTTGTTGATTTTTGGAAATTTCTTCGGAGTCCACACATTAGTTGCCCTTTTCAAAAATTCGTTCAAAACTTACAAGTACTCGGTGCATGTACATCCTTAGAACGTAACGTTTTCTCGGGGAAAAAAGCCTGAAAAAGACTGTGTTCTTGCTATTTTTTCGAGTTACTTTGAAAATCACCTTGTTGTAATCGAAAATGTTCCTGAAATACGACTTAATTTACAAGAACTTGCAAGTCACGCACAGTTTGTGAAACGGCCGGCCAAAATATTTACCCACAGAACGCGCCTTTCACTTTATAACAAAAAATCTGTATTGTATTCTGAAATTTCACTTTACAGCGTAGAAAATAGACTGTTTTTGGCTTTTTTAGATGATATTTTATGTTATTGTATACTCCTTTGAGTGTTCTTATCCGCAAAGTACGTAGAATATTAACAAGTTGTTGCTTTTCCAGAATCGAGAAAAAGAGTGCCATTTAAAGGGATTAACAAATATTTAGTCAAGTCATTTGTTCTTATGAAGATCCCGAAAACGGTTTTATCAACATTCTCCAAAAGTTGTCATTTCGTTGTTCTGTCATTATTAGCTGTCATTCCGTTGGTATTTACCCGTCGTGACTCAGATATAACATTACAATACCTGAAAAAATGGTCATCTTTCTGGCTTTACCTGATTGATCGTGAATTTCAAAAAAAAAAAAACAATAACAACAGTGCAAATAAAAGAACAGAAGGGCATTTTTTTTTGCACATACGCGCCACATCCGTGTTAGGTTTGAACAAAGCATACATGATTTTGCATTAATGCATTGTAATCAACTTTAATTCAGAGATTTGGCAGTCACAATGAGGGGAGTTTTGTTGCTGCTACTGGCTGTAATAGCTGCTCAAGGTTAGAAATAATGCAGTAAAATTCCAAAAACAAGCTGTCAGCTGAAGTCAACAAGATAAGGATAGCTATTACGCAACTTTAGATCTGAGGTCCAATATCGTCGCAACACAAAAAGACATTAGGCGGCATTAGGCGACATTGAAAAATGTTTTGAAAAACATGACGGTAGTAGTAGTATTAGGCAGTAATGGGCATCATTAGGCGATTTTGGGTGACATTGGACAACGCTTGTTTCATAAAATTGGTCAAATTGCATGGGTTTGGGAGGCAATTAGGCGGTATAATGCAACATTGGGCTACAAAGAAGGCCTAGCTTTTTCAGTGAGTTTTTTTCCTTTTAAATGGCCGAGTGTAAGTGGGTGATCATGATTCAAAAGGAGATGTTTAAGATGACATTTTGCTTGTTCGAAATTACCGATTCTACCATGCAAAAAATAACCTCCGATTGGAAATGGGCGGGGATGCTCGTCTTTACCTTTTAGGGGTCCCAACCAGTGATCTGGTACTTTTTAGGGTGTCTCAGACTGTAGTGGACTACCAAAGACTTAGCTGGTACCGTTTGGGGTGTTTTGCGGTAAATAAAATACCTAAAATAGCATTACTGGGATGATTTTAATGGTCTGACTTGTGTCTCTTGAGCACGTCGATAAAGGAGTTTTTATTTTTTGGGATCTTACTTTTTGTTTTGAATTGGTACCTTTTAGGGGTAGAAATCAATTGTTGCCACGCCCACCAGAATAAAACTCAGGTAGCTTTAAGGGTCATTTTCGAAATTCAGTCGACGAGCATCCCCGCCCTCTTATATATAGGGGTCCCCTCCCCCCTCCACGGGAAAATAACCTTCAAATCAAAACTGTATGTTTGACTGGTTTTAAAAGGTGATAATGACATTTGCAGGATTTGAAAGCAAGATTAACTTGCTTAAATCTGAAGGAGAACCAGGCTGGTTGGAAAAGGTGATTGAAAAGGTAATTCTTGATGACCTTCAGTTGTGTCCAAAACTAAATACTGCTATAAGATAATAGACAAGACATACTTACATCAAAAGTTAATCATTCGCGCGCCCCTGGTAAAATATAATTTACTACTGCATATTACCAAAACATATATGTCTAAACAATTCACGCGCCGGTGGCTGAACACATATCATTCGAAAACTTACTCGCATTCAAAGTTTATTCCCATTGTGAATTCAAACACAGAGAAGGAACCTTCTTAAAGGCTTATGAACATCTCATCTACCAAAGCCCTCTGGGTAACAGGTGATAATATTGACCACATGTAATTTTCGAGGCCATACTCTGTGAGCCACTTTGTTTATTTTTGCACTTTTCTTCGCAATTTAATTTAAATTTAATTTGCCGATTCCGTATCGATTAACTGAATTTGCGCAGTAATTTAATTTGCATATCGTTTTTTCGATTTATTCTAGCCTGCGTAACGGCGTAAGGGGATTGGGGAGAAGGGAGGGGGAAGAGAGGGGATGGGGGAGAGGAAGAAGATGGAACGCCTGCAATGAAACCCCCACATTCCTCCTATTTTACGTTCACATTCTGGACGCAAAATTCCCATTGGTTAAATGCCTGTCAACTGGCCGCGTCTATTGTTTTGTTTGAAAGATAATCCGGCTTGATTACATCCAGGTAGAAACCGTAGTTGACCTTTGAAATGGATGTTGACAGATCTAAAATTATTTTCTTACTTTTCTTTAAGACTGGCGACCCGTTCAAGATTGTTAATAGGAAATAATATTTCTCAGGCATAATATTATAGAGTTTTTCGGCTTTCGAGAGACCATCTCACGGCAAGTATCTGGTTTCTACTTAGGATTTTCATAATTGGCTTAAATATGGGCGTTATGAGGAATGTGGGGGTTTCACGGCAGGCGTTCCCTCCCCTACCTCTCCTCAATCCCCTCCCTTCCCCTCCCCTTACGCCGCTATGCAGGCTAGATTTATTCTGCCCAATGTTTCCAAATTATGAATAATTAAGTCGAAAAAATATATAAACATCGAATACATCTTATCTATAACGAAATATTTACGTCGTCTCTCTTGTCTATACAGAGCAAGACAATCGAACCAGACCACGATGAAGAACTATCACGAAAGACTCCACCTGATGTTGACCCATACACTCGTACGTAATTAAGGGCGCGGTTTGTAAGCCACGTTTGTCCTTGTGTCTCTGTCCTTGTAAGACGTCATTAGCTGTATAAAATATAAATCAATCAAAGGAAAGGGAGGAAGAAACCAAAGGCTGTTACAGGACTGCTAACTTGAATTAGGAAATAGAAAAAGCGCGCTTTTGCAGTGTGCAGATTTAAAGCACGCGGTGTGAAGAAAATAGCATTGTATATACAGGTATTCTATTCTATTCGTTCAAAAAGTTTGTAAAAGTACATGTTTTTTGCTCTCATACAGAACTTTCGTGCTTTCGGCAATCATAGCGCTCGTTGTACATCAGAGTCATTTTAATAGAGCACATATATTCAAATCATCTTAGTCGTTAATCGAACAAGACAAACAAATGAACTGAAGGTAATCCATCATTATTGTCAGTTAGATATATATAAAATAATAATACAGAGAGAAATATACATTGTAAAGATTAAAAAATCTTCGCGCACTAAACACGCGCGCGCTATAATAAGTTTGAATTCTCGCGCAGGCAATTTTTTGTAATCACTGATGAAAGCCGGAGTCAATGGCCGAAACGTCTACAATTAAAAGAAAAAATCAGAGACAAAATCTTTAAAAACTTTGAGAAATATACATGTTGGAATGTATACGTGGAGTTAAGGCCATTCTCCACTCATCGCAGAAATTACTCGCAGCGAGCCAGCGAGTACTCATTCGGAATAAAATCTATTGTTCAAAATTTCGCAGCGAGTAAAAATAAATGCTGCGAGTGCTTTCTGCGATGAGTGGAGAATGTGCTTAAGACAGATAAGGATAAATTGACATGATGCAATTGTTGATTAAGGATGAGGTTTTTCCATTTTATATGCATGGCTTCCTTAATTTTGAGTTGGAATTGAAAAGGTCTATTGACTAAACGATTCAATCAAGCAAGTTTCTTTACATACTTGGGATGATGTTATATCTTTATAGATGTGAGAACCCTTATCTGTAAGGAGATATTCGCGTGCATGTGTACATAGATGACTCGATGTCTCATCTATGTAACTAACATTACAGCACAAATCACTTTATAAGTAGCAGGTGATCGGAGATCCTTGGGGAAAGGACTTTTCCGCACTCTGAACATTCTGCCACTCTTATTAAAGCTTGAGAACGTTAATTTGATTGTATAATGTTATGACAATAAATCTTAGTAAGCTGACTAATATATTTCTGTGCTGCATATAAGCCTATATAGGGTAACTTGTAGAAAATTACTGGAGTCTTTCAAGTTGCTGCTTGAATTTTCTCTAGGGCTTAAGGTCTTATTCAAATATCTATAAACATATAACATCATCCCAAGTATGCAAAGACACTTGCTCGATTGAATCGTTTCTAGTATAATTGATTCCGTACCTTTCAAATTCTAACTCAAAATTAAGGAAGCCCTGCATATAAAATGGGAAATTCATTCTTAATTAACAAATGCAACCTGTCAATTTATCTTAACCTATTTACCTTCACATTCCAAATTGATCATCAGGAAAAAAAATCCGACAGATAAGAGAAGCAAAATTTGCAAACGTCTTGTCGGCCCTGTACCCTTGGATTATGATGAGTTTACTCATTCGAAGTAATCTTCTTCTCTATTTGCAGTTGAAAAATTGTCTCCACAAATGCAAGCACTAGATCTGGCTATTTCAGAAAACTTTCAAGCAAACGCCCAAAAACGACCCAAAAGGTGGTTTGAAAAATTCAAAGAAAACTGGGATTCAAAGAACTTTAATGAGAGACAAGCACGAGCGACGGCACTGATAGCAGCTACAGCCAACATCCCAAAGCTTGCCAATGCTAAAGAAAGCCCAGTTGGAGCTGTTCAAGGCGCTTTGAGCATAATGTCCTCCGTAGCTCAAGTAGCAGGACCAACTGGACAACTCGTAAGCGTTGGATTCATGTTTGTTTCAAGTCTGTTAGGTTTGTTTGGTATGGGTAATAGGCCTAAGCCCATTGGAGATATTGTGCGTGAGCAGATTGACGACGCTTTGGAAGAATTTCACGATCAGCTCATTTCCGACGATGCTGCAGCAGCCATTTTTGCTTTCAGAGTGTCCAAAGCCTATGTTGATGGAGCTGGGGAGAATCGTGATAAAATCAGCGATAATGATGTGGCTCCTCTCGCTTCCAATGTTCGAGTTCTTGATGGCGTGAATGTCATGGGAACGCTGGCAACAAAAATAGAAAGACTGGTGAAAGAAAATAACCTGAATAATGCCAAAAAGTGCTTTAAATACGTGGAACTGTATTTTAATTTGGCTGTTTTGAGACAAATGATATTGTCTCAAGTGATTGGATTAATCCCTGAAACGTTCCCTGCGACAATTGGTGGTTATTCCAATTCTATCACGGTTCTCAATGTTGCTACCAAAGAAATGGTAAGATTTCTTTTCGATGCTAATGAAAATAGTAAACTCATGCCGTACTTTGATGGTGAAAGTTTCCCTTGTGCAACTGAATACATGACAGAGGCCCTTAACATTCCAAGACCAAACCTTTTTCCTGGTTCAGGGTACTGTATCACTGCTTATACATGGGGTAAAAACTACTTAGGCAAGTTCTATGAGCACACAATTCCATCTATGAGTCATCCTATAGCCAGCTTGTCCAATACAGCGAATTGCAAATGGAAACTCTATGACCATGGTAACAATCTCTTTACCATTACAAGCGAAGACGGCATGTTGTCCTATGATGACGGCGATTTGGTATTAACGTCTATTGTGAAAGACAACCCAGTGCTATGGGAAATAGAGTCGGCCGGGGGATCAAGTTATTGGTAAGACGGCAACGTATTATGAACTGTTGTGTGAGGCGACATTACACAATCGATTTTAGTCTAGAGTAAACATTACCCGTGGACTATAGAATAATTTTAGCTTCGTGAAGAATGAAAAGTTTGTTGTTGAACGAAATAATTGACTACTTACATATTTAAGTGTCCTTTAGTGATTAATTGAAAACCAGATACATCTCTTACAGATAAAACATTTGCAAACATTTTCCTTCAACAAACTAGCCTCTTTTTACCTCGTGCCATCTTTGATGAGCGGGAAACATTAACAATAAGATTTCTTCTCCCTTCTTTTCTTTTCTTTTGTTTGTTTGTTTGCATTGTTTGTTTGTTTGTTTGCTTTTGTTGGTTTGTTGTTGGTTTTAAATTTGCTATTTTTTAACCAATAGAAAAACACCGTCGGTTCTACCAACACGAGGAATTCGAAAACAAACAATGGATAACTGCTTGAAATTTATTACCATCTACGATAATTCAGTACCTGTTAAAAGATATCGCGACAATCTATGAAATTTTTAAATCTTTTATTAAATTTTTAACAACCTTTTCAATTATTTTCTTAATATTCAACCTAACAGGATAAAGATCAAATACTTCTGTGAACTCGGCAACAGATGCAATTACGGCCTCCGATACCGGTCTGTCTCTTTTATCCTCGATGAATTTCCATATACAGACCTATTGCAAGTATCAGCTGCCTATCTTCACGAAGTCGCTAATACGTATGTTCCTTGGGTTATTTACAAGGTAGGCGATGTCTGCCGAAATAATCGAGATTTTAAGATACTAGCTAATGACTGTAGTCTGTATTACTAAATAAAATTGCAAATCTTCGTTCTTTTTTCGATCATTACAGGGCCGTAACCAGGGTGTATTTTTTGTGTGTGTGTGTGGGGGGGGGGGGGGGGGGGTAACCAGGGTGTTTTTTGTTTGTTTGTGTGGGGGGGGTGCGTGCTCATCAAATGGAAATGGAACTATGTCCATGTTTGCTTTATCTAATTTCTTTACCTTTCCCAAACATTTTACTGCTGGGGACTGCTTAGTGACAGCTAGCAGCTAAGCAGACCTTTGCTCCTACAGGGGGTTGCAAGTGCACCCATTGCACCTCCTTGGATACGGCCCTGCATTAATGTAGCAAAAAGGCCAAAACGACCAAGCAGACGAAGTGAATAAGTATTATAACGTTTTATTTTGGATTTGATAATTTTGTATTGTACACCGCTTCCGGACCATCCATTATCAATGGACTTTTAAGACACCTGTTGTAGCTCAGGCTACAAAGGACTGTTCTGTGCCTTCAAAAGCTTGTGAATCCTGCTGCGTAAACTGGGATTCTGCTCCAGAGCTCAAATGCATGAAGTCTAAAAAAGGTGCTTGTGATATTTGAACAAGCTGTTATTTACTTTAAATAAAGGAACTTTTTGCCCAGAGTTGGACCAACTTTAATAGAATAGACACTGTCTGAACCAATCAGTGTACGCCATTTTACTGTAAATTGTTTTTTAAACAAATGCACGACAAGACATACAGTTCTAAATTGCGATCAAATAGATTAATTTGTCATCCTATTTATTAGGGATCATCTGATATGTCTGCTAATAGAGATCATGACGAGCAAAAGAACGATGAGCGTAAGTCATTAAATAAATAGATAATTAACATGTTCATACATGTTTTTATTTTTTCACGTATGCATAACAGATGAATCTTTCTCTTTATATTTTAGAGAAAAGAAAACATATCGCAGGCCAACATGCGTCTTTGCAGCCATTGACATCATTGGCTAAGAGCTTCACAGGGAGAAACATCACAGAAAAAGAGGTGACTTCTGAGAATGACGAAATATTAGTCTATCGTTCAGTACAATTCAATAGACGATGTTTGTATTCACTGTGGTAAGCATCAGATCGAGGCGCGACGGGGACTCTGGGAAAAACATTAATGATTTACACTTGTCCTTTCAATGGCCATAATGACCCAATGATCCCTCCATATTTAGGATTTCCAGTATATTTTGCTGATTTGGAAAAGCAAAGATGGCCAAGCGGTGAGAGCGCCGATCTGTCTTCTGTGGTCCCGTTTTCGATTCCCGGACGGGGCATCACATGCCACTTGATGATTTCCTTTTTAAGTAAAAACTAGTGAACTCAGAGTTGTATGAATAAGAATGTAGTGGAAACTATGGTGTGTGTACGAATACAGTGTCCTCCAATTTTGCATTTTTTTGTTCGTTTTCTGACCACAGTGAATAGGATTACTACTTATTGGGATCGATTGTGATATTTGTTTCATGGAATTCATTCAACACAAATAAAACGGTTTCAACGCAGAGAAAATAACTAAAAAACGAATAGCTTTATGACGTGATGACGTCGAAAGGAGTGAAATATGAATTAATTGGGATCTGTATTGTTACTGATCGACTAATCTTTTACAGGTGAATGAAACATTACTGTCCCCTAAAGGCAAACTAAGGCAACCACCACAGAGAAACCAAAGTTCGTCTCCTAATGATGAGTCAAATGGTAGTGGTGGAGGTTTCGAAATACTGAAAAGTGAAGGCTCACCAGGCTGGTTGGAGAAGCTTCTTGAGTTGGTCAGTCTTTCTCTTTGATTGATAACACAAATCTGTTATCTGCCTGTCTGCTGCCTTTTCGTATACCTCCGATTTTATGTTCTTTTTTAGGCGCAAGAATTATCATCGAAGAGAAAAGGTGGGTCAGAACCTCTTAACAAAGGTGGGTCGACACCTCTTAACAAAGGTGGGTCGACACCTCCCGCTAACCGAGGTAAGTAGAGTCTTGTAAACGATAGTGGGTGAGTGAAATCAGTGACGCCAAACACATTATTCAGAATTTAAATTCTTTAATTTTTTAATTCTTTAATTTTAATTCTCTAATTTTTAATTTTAATTTTAATTAAAAATCTGTGTACTGTATTTTCTTATAGCCAATCAAAGATATACTTTTCATTCTTCTTTGTTTGGAACAGGTGGAAAAAGAAAGAAAATTCACAATAAGGAATCGGGGATTGGGCGAGGTATATTCGAGGAAAATAAATTCATATGAACCATTTGTTAAAAAAACAAAAACAAAGAACAGCAACAACAACAAAATCCCGACCAACCGACCAACCAACATTTAACCACACCCCTAAACAAACAAACCAACACACAGACAAACAAACAGACAGGCAGACAGACAGACAGACATGACAGACAGACATGACAGACCAGACAGACAGACATGACAGACAGACCAGACAGACCAGACAGACAGACATGACAGACCAGACAGACAGACATGCAGACAAACAAACAGACAGACAGACGGCAGGCAGAGTGGCAGGCAGACAGATGGATAGACAGAAAATTTAAAAAACAAACAGCATCTTGTAATTCTTATCGCGAATTTCTATGACTCATTGCATATGATCAATAAATGGCATGTTCTCACACTCCTTATACTACGGTCGTACTAGGTGGAAAAAGAAAGAAAATCCACAAAAAGAAGGGGAAGGAAAATAAGCAAGGTATATTTGAAAAGAATACATGGATTTGAACTATTTGTTAAAAAAACGACAACAACACTGAACAACCGACCAACAAACAAACAATCGACCACTTAAACACACAAACCAACTCAAAGCACACAAACAAACAAACAGACAGACAGGCAATTTAAAAACAAACAGCATCCTGTATATGATCAATAAATGGCATGTTCTCTGACTAGTAGTCCTCCTCATACTCAGCTTTGGACGCGTACAAAGCAGGGTTGCACTATGCCGTAAATTTATAAAATGGAAGATTCTAATTGGTTGGATATCTCATCTATATTGACTTTTTTTAATTGAAAAAAAGCGATAAGCCGCAGAACAACACTAAGAAAGTACTACAGATTTCATAAGAACCATTGCTTAATATATATGTGTTCTCGTTCTAGATTAAGCCTCAAAGCGACCGATACTACATATGGCCAGTGTATCAACACTCATCATAGAATATAGCCGTGAAGGAAATACAACTAGTGTTAACTAAAGTATAAGCAAATAAAGTCATGAAACCACAAATGTCTTTTGTATTAATTCTTTCAGTTGGTAATTTTAAAAATCGCCCTTCGAACAACCGGGCACTGCTGGTTTTCTCGACTCAACGTTTCACCCCAAGACCCACCATGAGGTGTTCAGTCCGTTCACACTCTAAATTTTGCTGTGATTCTAAGTTTTTTCGGCGGTAAAATAAGTAGTTATCTAACGAGAATACACTGGCAGTGGTTTAATTAGAGTTTTCCGATTTACTAATTAGCATATGTAGTGTATGGTGGCCCACAGGGGCAAAACACAATGCAAAATTCCTTTGAAAATACAACAATGTTTCGGTGAATCTGACAACAATCTTTCACTGAACACAACAAAGTTTCGTAGACCACAACAATCTTTCACAGAACACAATAACGTTTCGTCGAACACAACAATCTTTCACTGAACACAACAAAGTTTCGTCGAACACAACAAGCTTTCACTGAACACAACAAAGTTTCGTGGAACACAACAAGCTTTCACTGAACACAACAAAGTTTCGTGGAACACAACAATCTCTTACAGAACACAACAAAGTTTCACAGTACACAAGTCTTTCACAAGCAACTAAAATCTTTCACGGGGCAACACTGTTTCACAAGCACCGCGGCCACAGGCTTCCCAGTCCGTGATTATCTGTGGATTATGTCTAGTAAAGGCTGGTTCACACTAGCGTCGGAATCGGAATCGGAATCGTAAGAAAACAACAAAGAATTTAGGGATTAGAATACAAAAGAAAGGTGTTTTTCTTTGTTCTTTCCTTTGTCTTTGATTATGCTTATGCTTGGTCTTATGCTTCTTGCGATGCTTATGTCGATGTCTTATGTCACACGCTTGACTTAACTCTTTTGTCTTTTCCTTTGTTTTCTGCTTCCGATTCCGATTCCGACGCTAGTGTGAACCAGCCTTAACGGTCATTTCCAGGTTGAAAGCCAAATATACTCTGTTAGAAATGCTCTCAAAATGACTGATTTGTTCAAACATCATGGCAAATATTGAGTTCAAAAATAAAGATTAATGCTCATTTAAGTCTCGGAACTCAGGGATAGCTTGTTACCTCTTTCCTGCATCCCTCTCCTCCCCTCACCCCTATTTGCGTGTTCAAATGGAACGTTCTGGCCGGCATGGTGTACGTCGATCAGGTGGCACATTCAGCACAATCGGAGAACAGTGAAAACGATAGCCTGGTTTTCACTATCGAAGCAAGACAACGCCAAGCTCGTGTTTTCACTTCTAAAAGTAGCGACGCAAGCATATTAAACGCTAGTGCAAAAGAACGGAAGAATATATTTTTCTTGCGCGGGCTTGCGTCGTCTTGCGTCATCTTTCGCTGTCTTTCGTCGTCTTGCGTTGTCTTGCTTCGTCTTGCGTCGTCTTTCGTTGTCTTGCGTTGTCTTCAGGGTCTGGATGGGGTTAACCGACTACTGAGCGACAAACGGACAAAAAATTAACTGACTACCGACAAACTTGAGAGAAATTTACTGATTACCGACAAAAAAATATCTCCTGACTACCAACATTTTAGTAAAAATTCGGTTAGTCATATCAAGTAAAATAATTATTTAGGGAACGTGGCTAGTGCTTTGACCTTCTTTCCAGCCTGGGCATAGATCCGACATGTCAAGGTACCAATTTCAATTGTTTTCTGACATTTCCTGTCTTCAAATTACTCGTGCTAATAGGTACCATTGTAAGGGTCAAATCCGAGTTCGAGATTAATAACACCGGGATCGTAAAGGTCATAGCTAGTTTCTTTATAGACAAGACCAAAAAAACCCAATCGAGCGGCATCTTACTTTAGTCGTATGCCGGTCGACAATGATAAGCAGAGAGGAGTGGCTGACGTTAAGCGGCACTTGACCGAGTTTTTAGGTCTGTCAAAGGAGCAAGCCCAATTCGATACGTCATTGGCGGGTTTTCACTAAAACTAGTGAGCTAAATGGTAAGTAAATGAAGAAAGATTACTCGTCTCGATACTGGTCATGATCATATAGGCCAGTTAGTAGTTTATTACAGCTATCAATTAAGGACGGAACCCTCTAATGTGAAAGTAATTATTTTCTCTAAAATCTATATGGGTGTGAAAGAACCCATTGTAGGCTGTTAGAATCCAAGAAAAAAATTGGGGGTCACCACGCATTTTTGGTGTTGAGTCATCGTGCGTTGTCTTGCGTGGTTTTCCGTTGTCTTGCGTCGACTTGCGTCGTTAGCGTGAACCAGGCATTATACCGTATTTATCCCACACCATAGGAAATGCAGCCAATCAGAGAGCAGGAAAGCCGTTGTATATTCGGCGGTATTCAACTGTCTCTTCCCATGACACACGGCCATTATTTGATGTATTTTCTATGGTGTGGGCTTAGTGTAGGATAACATAATTGTATGTATTTGCTACCTGACGCATAAAGTCAAATCAAAGCGATTTGAATTCATGCTACGGGGATAAATTCTAA
The DNA here is from genome assembly GCA_029948255.1 of Telmatactis stephensoni. Classification (NCBI taxonomy): domain Eukaryota; kingdom Metazoa; phylum Cnidaria; class Anthozoa; order Actiniaria; family Isophelliidae; genus Telmatactis; species Telmatactis stephensoni. Next base: position 14,130 of record JALIZF010000737.1, read on the forward strand.
TGTAAGTCAGGAATTTTGTAAGAAACTGTTTCCAATTTTATTATTCAAATAGGTATTTAAAAGTAAAAATATTATCACTTGCGAGAAAAAAAGTCCTGATATTCAAAAAAAGAAAAAAAATAGGAAACAACGTCCAGACATTCGAAAAAAGAAAAGGAAAAAAAGAAAGACATTTGTAATGTCTAGGAAATGCACCCCACAGAAACAATGCAGCGAGAAATATGAATAATTATAATTAAAAATAAAAAATGAAAATGAAATTTATCAGAAAAAATATTAAAAACACCAAACATTTAAAAGCAAGTTCAAAAAGATGTAATTTTAACTTAAAGCTTGGGAAAGAAACGGAAAAATGAAGAAAAAAAGAAGTCAGAAAAGAACCCGGCGTCGACGAGGATCGAACCTGTAACCCCTTAAAGAGCACCCCCCGAAAATAAAATAACAGACTGAATGAATAATTGTAAAAAGAAAAAAAGAAAAAGAAATTTTGGGACGATTCTCCCGAGACATTCTGTGAAGCTGAGACATCGAATCGACTTACGTTACGGATGAAGATTTCGGCCCCATCCACGCTATCCCGGTGCTACATATTACAGTTATCTTAGCCCGAAGGCCAGGAAGGGAGACGATATCCGGACCCTAATCCATACCTTTAGATATCACCTTAGACCGCTGCGCTACCTAGACACTTAATAATTTTAATGTCTAATCGGGGTAGTCTATTCGGCGAAGTTTCATTGTAATGCTAATACTCCCCAGGGAAAGAAATGAACCAATCAAAGTCCAGCTATCAAAAAATAGCTGTTTTGTAAATAAATAGAAAGAGAAAATAAAAGAATAAGTTTTCAGGAACATCGAGCTTGTCTGCATTGTTTTACTCCATCGATTTGTCCCAATTCCCCAGGGAGATAGAAGAACCAATCTAGTCGATTGAAGAGGGATCAATACATTTCCATGATTATTTTAAGTACAGCAAGCTTCAAGCCGTTACGTACGCTATTACTTATGGATTTTTATTTCCGTTCCAAAGTGAAATGATCGGCCTCACTGAAGATGTTCAGTTGGAATCCACGTTTCTTATTTCAGGAATATCCCTAGAGCTAATCAGATTAAGACATCAGCAAAGGTAAGTTATTTTATAAGTTAAGGCAATTTTAAATTTGGTTTGATACTTTTAGCTCATCGTTTTAAAACAAAGCTCGTAGTTGTTTACATGTACACGTTTGTTCTTCAATATTAAAACTAAATTGTTAGTTACATGGTCGATTTGAGTTTAATTGTGTAAGTAGGCGAGAAATTAAATTATAACTGATTTCGTCAAAATGTATCCCCGAAAACTCCACAGAGAATCTCGTGATGCAGAATGCCAAACTCGCGCAAGTTTATATATTGTCGTATTCAAAATATTGGGAAATACCATTTATGCCTAGAAACTTAATAACACAAAAAAGTAAACCTTTTAAATCTTTCAAAGTGCTTTCATTACATGATGAACTCAAGCATGTTAAGGCCTGGGTCAGGCCTTTATTTAGCATAAAATGGTATTTTTTTACATTTCAAGAGAAATATTGAACATTTCGCTTTCTAACTTGGAGACGTGTTAGAATTGGTCGATTTTGAAAAATTCTCATTGACAAAATGGGGAACGCTTGGTCACGTGACCATCTACGTAATATAGAAAATGACAAAAATTCAATGGAAAATGGGCCGTATAGAGACGTAAAGTGAAATAATGAATGAGATGTCAATTTATGACTTTTGGGGTTGTCTTTCAAAATCTGCCTGGAATGGTGGTCCATCATTGATTGTTAAGGAGATATTTGGTAAAAGAGGTCACGTGACCAAACCAGGTATATTTACAAATTTGCATCTTACTCCTCACCGTTTAAATGAAGTCATCCATTCCAGGCAGTTTCTAACTTATCTAGATGTCCTTAACAGTTACACATCAAAAACAGTCTTCATGAAATGCATTTTCACCGGCCCATTTTCAAATTAATATTTTTTCATCCTATAGGTCACGTGACCTCCGAATTCTGACCATACACAAAAAAAAATGTTAAGGAACCTGGTTATGACTATGGGCCAAAATTATATCTAAGTACAATTAATATTGGTAGAGATATTGCAATTTTAGGTTATTTAGTTCGGCCCAATGACCCAGGCCTTAACATGCTTGAGAAATCTTTCAAGTCAGTTCACTGCTCTGCCTGACGAATTATCCTATACATAGTCTCATGCGACCTGCGCTGGGGCTGTTGTTAATGGGGCTTGTACTGCTTAATTTGTAGAAACCCAGAACACAAGATGTTATTTTCCCTGTAGCTTGTAACATTGTACACAACATGCATCGTGTGTGTGTCCGACCCTGCAACAGGGGCGCGCAACAGTTAGAGAAGTAGAAACGAGTTCTTTTTCTGAATCCATACCAACCTTGCAACAGATCGCGCAACGTTTTGCGCAACAACCACAGAAGTACGACCGAGCTTTTTCTGGGGCATTGCGTGCTCCTGTTGCAGGGGTTAACACACGTTCTGGTGCGCGCAACATTGCAATAACCTTGGACTACTTAAATTGTTATGAGTTGGATTTTGGTATTTCAAACCTTAGTGGCTACCATTTACAGAGCTAATGCACACATTCCAGATGGCGTGGAGCTTCAGTAACGAACATTCGGATAAATTTCGACGATTTGTTTTCGTTCTTTTACGCAAGTAGGCATACGTCTAATGTGAGCAGGGCCAGAGTTCAAATGTCATCCGAACAAAAAATCTTACACATGTTCTAAAATGAAACACTTATGATCGTAGATAAAAACAGTTTTCTGATAAACGTCTTTAAAGTCCGTATGCTTTTTCCTTGTGCTTGTCTACTGACACCTATCGTTTCCTTGACAGCCTAGATATGGAGACAATCTAGACAGATCTAGACTCGGTATTCCTAGATTCCCTAGCAGTAACCGGTAAATAGTAAATAGCGACGAAAACATATTTTTAACAACAGTTAATACAGGAAGCTTCCAATAAGAGGCACGAGGGAAAAACTATACTGATTTTCCTAAATAAATCATAACGAAAGCTGGTAAATACAATTTCTCCAAATTAAATTAGAATCACCTATACGTTAACCGTAGTCGGGTTTCAGTGTAGGCGAACACACTAATTTGTTCTTTCTCTTCACTAACTCCCAGCCACGCTAACTTTGAAGAGATTGAAATAATTTAACTAAAAGTCTAGGCTTGTGCAGGTCCTTGAACTCCTTAAAAAGTGCTTGAATTTAATATGTAATTTAAAGGGCACGTGAAACGCCTCAATAAAATAGTACCAAAAAACATCCTATATACATGGTTACAAGTCTACATTCTTTTTTCAAACTGCCAGTAGTTTTATATTAGGAATAGGTGCTTTCTTTTAATTGTTGTTGAATGTGTTTATTTTTATGTTTATGTATGTGTTTTTTTGTAACATTAGTAGTACTATAGCTGTAGTAGGTTTTTTTTTTCACTTATCTTCAAATTGGTTGTCGTCATTTATGAATTATTTACCCTACGTTTGTTGTTTATTCAGTAGCATAGCATTAATGAGTCAGATATAACAATGGGATCGTATGCCTGTAAAAATTACCGGTCGTATTGTGTCACTTTGCTCGGGTAAGTTTTGTCACGGAAGTACACCGCTATATATCAACAAACCGATTCTGTTAGTTACTAGCTACATGCTGTTCCTCTTACGTGTGTAAATATCTTAATTTTCGTTCATTCTTTCATTCCATTAAACAGCATTTTTGTAGATTATTTGTTATAATTAGCTTAGAAAGATGCTTGCATGACATGGCCACCAGCCCTCGGTTATCACTTTGATGTTTTCTTATGGTTTCAATATTGCCTCAGGGATCGTACCAATCCTTGTAAACATTTCTACATCTTAACTGCCCATTTAATTTTATTTACACTCGTTTCAACTCTAATCGATGTCACGTAAATTTCCATATCCAGTGTTTTTCATTAAAACAAAAATTTATTTCCATAGATCGATTTATCGTACCGAATTTAGTAAACCTGCGAAGTTTCATAACAATCCGTTACAAATTGGCTAGGAAATATGAAAGCACAAAATTGCTGATATTTACAAAGAAATTTATGCCGGAGTACAAGCGTTGCCCCTCTGACATTTCTTTGTGATTTTGGGCTCTTATATTTCCGAGCGTTTGCAACGGATTGTTATGAAACTTCGCAGGTTTACTAAATTCGGTACGATAAATCGATCTATGGTGACAAATTTTGCTTTAATGAAAAGCTCTGAAAACAGCTATTTGCATGACTTCGGTAAAAAGGCAAAAGAAGTCCGTATTGAAGGAAAGCTTGTTCACACGCGTACCAGACATATGCCATACCAAATTGTTGCAGCTGAATACATGGAAAATGTGGTGTTTTAATAACTTTGGAACTTCTGGTTCGCTTTAGAATGGATTATATAGGCTCTCAGCACACCAAAGCCCACCGCTGAATATAATATTAGTAGAATTTGTATTGAGCACATGGCAAGTGTCGTCTGAACTAGGCCTAGATGTCCTTTGATCCGATGTCTCCTCAACATTTTTTTAGTTAAAAACCTGTCTAGTCATAAAAAGATGACATTAAAGAAGCTGCCTTAAATTTTTTACCGTTATTTTATACACGTCAACTACTCGGACGTAACACTGGGATACCTGCCAAATGATACGGTCTCTAGTTTGACTTTGCTTTGATGGTTTTTACCAAAATACACCCTATCCATTGTTGGTTTAACCAAAAAAACACCCTATCCATTGATGTTTTCACCAAAAAACACCCTATCCATTGATGGTTTTACCAAAAAACACCCTATCCATTGATGGTTTTACCAAAGAAACACCCTACCCATTGTTGGTTTTACCAAAGAAACACCCTATCCATTGATGGCTTTACCAAAGAAACACCCTATCCATTGATGGTTTTACCAAAAAACACCCTATCCATTGTTGGTTTTACCAAAAAAACACCCTATCCATTGATGGTTTTACCAAAAAACACCCTATCCATTGTTGGTTTTACCAAAAAAACACCCTATCCATTGATGGTTTTACCAAAGAAACACCCTATCCATTGATGGTTTTACCAAAAAACACCCTATCCATTGTTGGTTTTACCAAAAAAAACACCCTATCCATTGATGGCTTTACCAAAAAACACCCTATCCATTGTTGGTTTAACCAAAAAACACCCTATCTATTGATAGTTTTACCAAAGAAACAGCCTATCCATTGATGGTTTTACCAAAGAAACACCCTATCCATTGATGGTTTTACCAAAGAAACTGACCCTATCCATTCATTTGATGGTTTTACCAAAGAAACAGCCTATCCATTGATGGTTTTACCAAAAACATCCTACTAGGTCTTTAAATTTCTACGATTTCATTGAAGCGTAGCATAAAAGCATCGCCTATAACCAATCCCTGATAAAAACACCAATAGAAACTATGGATGTTGATGGGCCGGAAGTACTTTAGTAGCGACCAAAAATCCAAGAGGGGCAAATCGCACGCATTCGTAAGGATCATGATAGGTTATGGAAGAAAATCAACACTAATCTCCCTTCACAAATACGCCTCTCTCATTTCGTGCTCATTGACGTCACCTCCGGCCAAAACGAGGCCACCCGCTGATTAGTCATCATGCCCTCAACATCATAACGGAACTCACTTAGATGACGATTGCCTTCAGAATCAGGGTAGATATAGACTCTACTATACTATGGAAAGTAATGGAGTGAAATGCGACCATAAGGCATCAGAAACTTGCCTAAACTTTTATAAATCTGATCAATCTTGGACAATCAAGAAAATCGCCAATATCATAAACCCTCAAGCTTCTAGAAAAATATCATAGACCTTCTTCTAGAAAAATATCATAAACCTTCTTCTAGAAAAATATCATAAACCTTCTTCTAGAAAAATATCATAAACCTTCTTCTAGAAAAATATCATAAACCTTCTAGAAAAATATCATAAACCCTCAAGCTTCTAGAAAAAGGAAAAGGCATGTGAACAACTCGGTATTCAAAAGGTTCTGTTAGCTGATCAAGGAAAATTAGTTGAGCCTCGACCTTCATGCAACATATATTCCGTAGACGTCCACTATGACTTGACATTTGGTTGACTGCTTAGAAGGAAAGGTTTGACCTTATAGCAACTAAGCTCCCCAACCGCACCTTCCCAACCTCTCTTTCCCAAAAGGCAATTAAAAGGCATACTTGATTGTTTATTGAAAATTGGTTGCTTTAAAAAGGTGTGATTATCACGATGAGGAGAATTGTGTTTTTTCTGCTGGCTGTAATGGCTGTGCAAGCTGAAGGTAAGAATATGTAATATTGTTACTGATCGCATCAAAGTTAATAGAATGAGATCCACTCCTCTCTATTAACTTTGGTCGCATGTGGAATCCCAGAACCTTGAAGATCAAAATCAATACTTGAGTATTTTGGCTGATATAATATACCCTGGATTTCAGCAGTTAAAACCAGGAAAAACAGTGTTCAAAGCTAAAGGAAAGGAAAGCTTGAAGGAAAAGGTAAAAGGTTATGATCATGATAATGCATTTGTTTTTTTGTTTGTTTTTTTGCGGGTTTTTTTTTCACAACTTTATTGGACAAACCGCAGAAATAACATAACTAAAATACAAAAAATAGAGAAAGTAGAAAAACGACAAAACAAAGGCACTGTCCAAGAGGTGGGTACAAACGGGACACAAAGTCCCATGCGAGGTACCCGCCTTGACTAAAGTATATAAAAAACTAGAAAGATAACCTTCCCAAACCCTAAAATAGAAGCACTGAAAATATTCTACGCAGTTACTAGTCAAAAACTTGTGGTGCCGGGACCAAGGGCCAAAACGTTCCAGCCACAGGAAGATCCTTCAAGCCGGTCTGACTATGACAAGAACATGTTGGCACACAGGCCCAGGTGCAACTGGAAAATTGTCCTCCCCAAACCCTTAAATTGAACACTGAAAATATTCTTCGCAGTTATGTTTGACATTCCTGACTTCATCGCAGAAACAATCGATCACTGTAGACTGCCTATGTCTCTTAGAATGTCTCTTAGTCGCACATTCAAATCCAGGCTGCAAATGGCGTCTACGTGACGCATGGCTGTTCCATAACTACCACCAAAGTTTTTTGCGTGCTGAGGTAGTCACCCTGCCACAGCTAATCACCTTAACTCCTCACCACTTTCAGGGCGAGCCTCCACGTATGATCAATCATAGGGAAACTTCCCCCACCCACCCAAGAACTGTGGCCGTAGTTTTCGTCTTCATCACTTAACTGCTTGCTTAGATCAACTGCTTGCTTTTCCAGACTTCTTTTTTTGTAAACACTTATAACATGTTAATTAAATAATTATTAAATTTATTTCTCATATGGTTCTAAAACGGTCTAGTTTTTCCTCTTTTATTTTTAAGTGAAAAGAAATACAGCATTAAAAGAGAAATGCGATGACTAATCCCTCTTCTTTTAATTTAATTTAATTTAATTTAATTTAATTTTATTTTATTTCATTTCGTTTTATTTCATTTCGTTTCGTTTTATTTCATTTTGATTTTTTTTTTATTTTGTTCTATTTCATTTCATTTCATTTAGTTATATTTTGTTTTGTTTGGTTTGGTTTGGTTTGGTTTGGTTTGGTTTGGTTTGGTTTGGTTTGGTTTGGTTTGGTTTGGTTTGGTTTGGTTTGGTTTGGTTTGGTTTGGTTTGGTTTGGTTTAGTTTGGTTTGGTTTGGTCTGGTTTGGTTTGGTTTGGTTTGGTTTGGTTTGGTTTTATTTTATTTTATTAACAAAAAGGTAAAGTAAGAACCAAAACTGGACAAAGATGCATTACGAAGGACTACCGAAGACCCAAAAGCTAGTATGTATCATATACGTATCGATATAGACTAGGCGCATTTTCGAAAAATCAGATACCTGGAGGCATTTTTGGGTAGAGGCTGGTAACATAACTATTCTAAACCGATTTTTCATGCTGAATCCGAATATGACTGTTACCAAGACGTATTCTGCAATCTTATACGTGTAAATGACGTATTTTGTGAATTGCTACAGTCATTTCATACTAACGGCTTTTTCATGTAATTCCAAAAGTTCTCAAACTAAAAACAATTACCATAGCTGGAAAGAACAGATCAAAATCAAATCAGTAAAACTGTCAAGTTTGAAGGATATAAGTTGAAAAATACGAATTTTCAAAAAACGAAATTTTGTATAAAAACACTTACAGTTATGCAAGAGATAATCAAAAGTATAATCAAAAGTTAATAAAGTAAAGAATGAATGGAAATTCTCGATATATAACTAAACAAAAATGAATTGATGAAATTCAAAAAGCTTAAAATAAGAAAATGAATAAAATTACCGTAAATCAAATAAAAATGTAGCAGCTAGAACGTTCATTCTTTTTTTCCGTATTAGGGGGAAAGGGCTCGTGTCACCTGATTTGTCTTGCTCAGCTTTGTAGCTATTTTTAGAACTGTATTATAAGTACCGCTTTGAGCGAGCTGAAAATGGTCTAAGTCAACGCAATGTGATAACCAGCAAAGAACACCGTAGCAAAGCGACTGCGCGTGCGCGAGTTTTCGCGGGCTTACGTACATTCGCGTCTTGATCACAGGAATCCCAAGCAATATTTTTAAAATTGTTTCCTTTCGTTTTTCCCATATCATATCTTTGAGCTTAATTATGAGCACGGGAGAAACCAGAAAAGTACTGTGAGAGAAAGGCTGGCAATATAATGTATTACAAGAGTTTTTGGGGACTAAGTTTAGCTTCTGTGTGGCTTTTCGCAGGCAAATTTTGGTTTGTTTGCCCAAGGCCATCCAAACAGACTTCCATTGTTCAGTCTCATATTTGAGTTTATAAAAAATACAATCGATAAAAAATTTACGATTTTACTTGAAATACATATAATTTCCTATATATGTGTAGGCATATATCCACAGTAAATAAGAAGCAGTACAGTTGGCCATCATTTTGTGGAATTGTTCGATTCAGTACCTCAAAGCTAGAAATTTCAAAATTTGGAAATTTGATTGAATTGGTTTTGGAGACTTGTTTGATAAAGTCGCGGTATAGTTTCTGCATTTATTTGTTTGTTTTCTAATTGAAAATGTTGACAACAACTGAGCAACACTGAACGAATATTCAGTAAGTGTCAACTCTTAGAATACAAATTTAATTTGAAATGGTATATCAAACACTTGAAGACTAAACAGGGTGGTGAAGAAGGGGTATCCATCACGAATCACGAACCATTTTTTCGCATGCAATTTCACGGATCACGGAATAATGATAAGCTATTTCACAAATCATAGAAGATTTTTACTTTTCATTCAAAAATAAATACTGGTTTTTCATTCCTAAGATTTTTTGCACGATTTTTGTCCTTATAAACGGACCGAAAGTACGTACAATCGAAGGATCACACTGTTTTTCGTTATCTCTTTTCTGCGCGTCGCATATTTCACAAATCGGCATTTTAATAATCACGAATCTCGGCAATGAAAAACTGCAAATCCCAGTCACGGACAAAGATGATTTCACGGATCACGGCTAGAATTTTTAGCTTTTCACGAATCACAAGCCTAATTTAGGCTGAATCACGGGTCACGAAATACCTCTTCACCACCCTGACTAAAAGGATTCCAGAGAATAAAAATTGTTACTTGCAGGTAGCTCAAGAGATAATCTCTGCACCCAACCTAGTTAAGGTAAATATTATCTGAGTAACAATACGACTTTTGCAGAAATAAAAACTTGTTGCTTGCAGGTAGTTTAAGAGATCATCTCTGCATACCACCTTGTTAATGTTAAGACCTGAGTAAAAATACGACTATTGCATGGAATATCAATTAAAAAAATCTTATGTTATAGTTAAGGCATTTGCGTCCATTCTAATAAATCAAAATAGATAAAAAGTTTCAAGTAAAATATGTTTCTCAGTTATGGTCAGGCGTGTGTGTGATCTATAAGCACTAAATACACTATTTTGACATTTTTAACTTTTTTTATTAACCGAAAGGAAATCAATTAATCAATTAAAAAAAGTTGGTACTTCAATTTTTTTAAATGCTTTTTATAGAATGTTTTAAGATTAACCAGAAAATTCATGTTTATTATGAATATTTAATATATGACCTGTTGATAACATGATTGAAGTTTAGTATTGATAAAAGACCAGAAAAAAAGCCGATATATTGTCACGGTTTAATTGACAATCGGATTTCAAAGTGTAATACAATCTGATTCGAAATTTTAGTTATCTCCAATATAATATGCAATATGTAATATTGTAATATTTTGTGATACAAACCCGCAAAGACAAAATAAATCAGTGATTTTATTGTGCAAACCCAAAACAGGAGCTGGAAGAGGGATTTTTGAACATGCCGAGTAACGCTGCAATTTTTTGTCATTTCACGAATCATGCATATTCTGGCGTGATTGTCGTTAAAATATTTGTTAGTAGAATCTGGCTAGCTTACTTTCACGCGGATCACGCACTCAATTTGAGTCAAATCACGGACCACGCACAACCCTGCCCAGTGCCAAAAAAACACAATTCGACATATGAAATTAAGACCAAATGTAGTTGAACTATAACGTTTTAGCTTCGTAGTTACGCTAACACGTTTGTGCAAGTTTACTTCACGTTGATTGGTTAGTTGTCTCGCCAGAATAGGTACGACTGACTAGGTACTGGTCGCAATAGGTAATCGTGATCTATAGACAGGTACATGTAGGTGGCAAGTAAAGATTAAACTACCAGACAGTCATTTTTTATCATATACTGTATAACAATTTCATTGCTTTTCCTTAATGTTCGATATTAATTCCATTGCTTTTTTACTTTGGTGTAATGGATAAAATTTAGTTACAATGATGGGGTCAATCTCTTTCCTACTATACTACTCAGGTAGATAATCACTTTCTCATAAAGGTCTGCACGCGTTTACTCGGCGGGCTGCAAGATTATCTCTTAAACTACCAGCTAAAAAAATCTTAATCTGCTGGATTATGACCTGCCAACATTTTTCAGCTGTCACATTATGTTTGTCTTTGATCCTTTGTTTTCAAACTGCTTGATAAACCATCCCCTCGCTTCATGTTAGACACATTTGTTTCTGACCATCAAGGAAGAAACTATAGAGTGAAATCAAGGTAATATTAGCGCCCTTTTATTGTCTAGAAGCTTTCTATTCTCCAAAACTTTCAATTGCTTTGACAGAAACTCTTACACTTCAGGGCTATGCCGAATTAAGGGAAATTTCTTGACAGATCGGCTAAACATTATGTCGGCGGAAAAAGTTAGTCGGGTGGACATAAATAATATTTCTTTATCCAAAAAATTGAAATGCCTAGGTTACCTCAATCATTTTTTAACACTGTACTAATTGATGCATTTTTAGGAAAACAGCTTTTTGACGATTTGTTTTTTAAGTGTTTTATCCTTTTTTAATGACAAACCTTCATGCAGAACAACCTCGAAACATTACTTTAAAGTGAGAAAGGTTTTAGTGTTGACTTTTACTAGTACTAGTTTGGTCAACCAAAATTGTTTTTTGAAAAACGTTTTGATTAGGTACTGATAAGATTTTATAGAAGAAGTTATAACTTCATTTATTTCTTTTAGGCAGTTGTTGCTAAGATGAATGGAGTGGTGCTTGTCTTGTTGGCTGTAATGGCTCTGCAAGCAGAAGGTTAGAAAGACTTTTATAGCTGCGCGCTTTGTATCAATGAAGTGTATTTCGGAAAACCCTAAACAACATACGCTTATCATGCAAGAAAATATGAGTTGGTGTAACTCATCAAGCTTCCTTGCAGCACACAATTACTGAATTACGAATAGCGCAGCTCAACGCGATCGAGTCGAAGGTATACAAGGGAGCTTTTATCACAAGACAGTTCCACATTTACATATACACACGTAGCAGCCACCATGCATACGACCCATGTCTGATCACGGAGCACAGCTTAGATCAAAACTAGTTCGTTTTTACTGAGGAAGGAAAAAGCGGAGTGCCCGGAGAAAATCCCTCGAAGCAAGAGAACGAGAATGAACAAGAAACTCAAGCCACTTTTGATGCTCCGTCCAGGAATCGAACTCGGGACCACAGAGGTGATCAGACTGGCGCTCGCACCGCTCGGCCACCCTTGCTTCCCAATTACAAATTAAAGAAACATGTCTTTCCAGTAGAATATTTCTTCTGCATCCAAGTCGAAGACGGGGTTTTAATCCGTGACTGATAATCCAATAAATCTAAATTACTTTTCACAGGCTTGGAAAAGATATCCAACTTGCTGACACCTGAAGAGGAAGACGGATTCCTGGAAAATGTAATTCAAGAAGTAATTATCATTTTTAATATTTGTCTAATAGATTGCGTGGTCATATTGTCAGATTCATTTTTATATATTTTGAACCAACAAGCCCTTGAATACATGTCCAGCGTTGTAAACTAAGCTTTTTTATCCTATAGTGCGTGAATTTAGACACGTACTTCAACTTTCACATTTCTCTTTGATTTGCTAAGTGTTAAGCGCGGTATACGTCGTCTGTCTTATTTTCTTTCTTTCTCTTATGAACAGGGGAATGGGGAAAACAAGTCATTCACAGATGAAGAATTATCACCAGTGACTCGAACCACCGAAGACCAATACTCGCGTATGTATTACAAACAAAACAATAAAACAAAAACAGGGCACCGTCTAAGTCATATAGTCTATAAAAGCAATAGAAGATAGTCCTCTATGACTCTACCGGTGAAATAGAGCACTTGCACGTGTTTCTCCTAACATCATGCGTGCTTTATTTCACCGCTAGAGCTGGGTAGAGTCATAAAAACTATCTTCTAGATCTATTGCTTATATAAACTATAAAATACCATCCAATCACGCTCACGAATGTGTCTTTTAGAAATTGATGATAAAGCCCAGCACTGGCAATGCATGTACATTTTTGTTGACTCATCAATGGACTATGCAGGCATAAAAGTATACCTCTTCTTGCAGGGCGGATCCAGGAGGTGTCTATAGGTGCACCGACCCCCTCCCCCCCACCCCCCCCCCCACCCCAAAGCTCCGTAAGAGATGACGTCATCAGATTCCATTGTTAGGAGGTCGTCATATTGGACGTGACGTCATACTCAAGAGGCCTATTTGGGACACACTCCTTTGCAAAATCCTGGATCCGTCCCTGGTCCAACTAAAACCATGCCCCTTATTGTTCTGTTTTGTTTTCCATTTAGTTAATAAAATGTCTCGAACATTGGATGCCTTAGATCTAGCTATCACTAATAATTTCCCAACTAACACTGAAGAAGTAAAGCGGCCCAAAACATGGATTACAAAGATGAGAGAAGATTGGAATTCGAAAAATTTCAATGAGAGACAGGCACGAGCGTCGGCATTGATATCGGCTACAAGCAACATTCCAAAGCTTGCCAATGCTAAAGAAGACCCAGTTGGAGCTATTCAAGGCGCTTTAGGCATAATGTCCTCCGTAGCTCAAGTAGCAGGACCAACTGGACAACTCGTAAGCGTTGGATTCATGTTTGTTTCAAGTCTGTTGGGCTTATTTGGTCTTGGGAAAAAGCCAAAGCCAATGGGAGAAATTGTACGAGAACAGATCGATCAAGCTTTGGACGCGTTTGAGGAAAGACTCTACACTACTGAAGCTCGGGCAGCTGTTACGATGTTTGGAGCATCGGAAGCTTTTGTTAGAGGTGCTGCAAAGAATGGAGGCAAGCTCAAGAATGACGAAGTTTGTACTATTACTTCAAATGTTCCTGCAACAACGGACCTTCTGATTATGGGAAAATTGGCAGAAAACATTAAGCAGCTCAAGACAGCTAACAAGCCAAGCGACGCCAAAAAATGTTTCAAATATGTAGAACTGTATCTGAAACTTGCCACTTTGAAGAATTTGATAATGTTCCAAATGATTGGACTTATTCCTGAAACATTCCCCAATACTATAAATGCCTATATCGGAGCTCTAAAATATGTTCAAGATCTAACCAAAAAGATGATAACGTTTCTTCACGATCCAAGCAAAAAAAGTAAACTTATGCCATACTTTGATGATGCAAATTACCCGACTACGAAGAAATACATGGAAAACGTTCTCCGACTTACGAGATCCAATATCTTTCCTGGTAAAGACTACTGCATCACTGCTAACGGAAGGGGATATAATTATTTGAATGAGTTTTTTGAAAAGTATCCGGTCCGACCAGAAATGAGCCATCCAATAGCTCGAGTCTCAAATCAAGCCCACTGTAGATGGAAGTTTCTGGCACATGGCAACAATCTCTTCAGTGTTTTTAGCGGTGATCGTATGCTGTCCTATGATAACGGCGATGTGCCAGTGGTATCTATTGAGAAAGAAGACCCAGCGCTATGGGAGATCGTACCCTGGTCACAAGGCTATAGGTAAGATGTTAGTGTAATTTATTAAAGTCCTTCATAAAAAAACAAATTTTGTTCAAACAGTTATTCAACTTTGTTCAAACAGTAATTCAACTGATAAACTTGTGGCCCTCTAAAAATGAAAGCAATAAAATTGAGTCAGTCTAAACGTCATTTATGTAAATGATTTCTTTTCATACGGTGTTACAGATTTACATTTATTTCCTACTGAATTGTTTTACACTAACGCAGCCTAAACTAGCTCAATCGTGAATTTTCATTTATAAGTTAATGACTTCAAATCTAAAACATTTGACAAACATATTCCATTTTTCTATGTATCTATACTCTAATAGACGCACGGATGACGTCATCAAAAAGTAGGTTATAACACAAAGTCGGCGAGTGTTGCATGACTGTTGTTCTCGCAACATTTTGAGCACAGACGCACGGTGTAAATTTATTGTACCCGTTTTACAACTATGTAATACCTTTCGTAATATTTCAACCAATCACGGTGGATTATGTGACGTAATCCATGCGCCTGTACAGTAATCGCACAGAATTTTCGACCAATCAGAACGCACGTAAAAAATATTTATCAATTTGTTTTACACTGCATGGTATTTATTTGATTTTTTTGCTTTTAATCTATCAGGATAAGGATCAAATACTTTTGTGATTCCGGCAACAGATGCAATAACGGACTGCGATATAAGCAATACAAAAAGTATACTCGTCAAATAAATCGTTTACTTAGACTACCGGTCAATCTAATGGCTGCTTATCTTCATGGAGTGTCTAACATTTATGTACGATGGTATATTTACAAGGTAGGTTGAACACAAGTTAGGGGACATGTTGCAGCCCTCGTGTTTTTTGCACGTTTTCTTTAAAATGTTTGTGTGAAGAGCATGGTATACTCTAGGGCGTGGTACACACTAGGGTACATAAGGTAAAACATGAAGCGAAGACAGGTTTACTTGTGTGTACTATAGAAGCACTACTCAGAGAAATCAGACCAGTTTGAATTCATGGGACTTGTCACGGGGACAAATATTTGTTCTCGTAAAACGATGTTTAGTACCTAGACTTGACGGGAATAGTCCAAGTAATAAGTGCATGCTTTATATCCCTGCAGCAAGTCCCCTGGTTGCTAGGCTGTAATAATCTTGTTTGAATTAGCTTACTTTGCAGTAGGGAGAGTACGACCGACACAAAGACCAAGAGGCTATGCTTGCAAAAAAATTAATACAAAATGTTAACATATTCACGTGCTTGATTGTAGACTACGTATACACTATATTTTCAAAAAATATGAGTAATTTGGTTCTGTTATTTGTCATTTCATCGTTAATTAATTGTTTCTTTTGTTAATGTAACGTAACAAAACGAAACGAAACTAGACTACATGAAACGAAGCGAAACGAAACGAAACGAAACGAAACGAAACGAAACTAAATCATTATCAATTTCAGTCTTGGCGTGAAGCTATAAGTGCATTTGTGAGTGATGCTATAACATTTTTATACAAGTATTCAGATTGTTCAAAATCTTTTACTTTTACAGCAATCATCTGATATCCCTGCTGAAGATAACGAAGGTCTCCCGTCAGGTGATGGAGAAGAAGAGAGTGGAGAGGAACAGGACATTCAAGGTAGGTCATCCAACATCAGTATAATACATTAATTTATGACTAACAATGTGGTAACGAGGAGGATATCAACTGTTTTGTAGCCGTTAATATTTTAGCTTCCTGCATGTAGGTATTTATTTCCTTAGTCCTATAGCAAAGACGCAGCACTTTTCAATCAAAAACATTTCAATTAAGTTACAGTGCGTTTCACATAACTATTGACAAACGTTAGTTCCGAAGTTTGAACGGTGATTTCCGAGTTCTAATCGTGCATCGAACGTACACACGAACTTCGTGAATTTCCACGCAAATTCGGAAACTAATGAGCTATAGCTATAGCTATGGGTGGTTGCATTTTGATGATCAAAAAGCTAAGCGGACGTTTTTAGGCCGAACATGCACCGCCTTGCTTTGAGCTGAGACTCAGTCTTAGTGTAAACCTCGAGATCAGCATAGAGAACGGCAGCACAGACAGTACGTCATTTGAGCTCAGTTTTACCTAGCCTATGCAGGTTCTTTGCCCTTCCCTTCTCCTTGCGCGAGCTACACAGTCCAGGTTTTACAGTGTACGTTTGACAAAGTTTATTTAACAAACTTTAGGTGAGTCAGAAAATTCAGGACAGCAAACAGAGGAAGAGAAGAGGCTTGACTCAGGTTGCAAGAAAGACCCCGAACTTCTTTCAAAAGAAGGTCAGCCAGGGTGGATGGAAGAAGTTCTTAAGCAGGTCAGTATATGGTACCGTAAAACACCGTTTTTATTAATGTTTTTATTTATTTGTTTTTATTTGTCTCATCTTAGGTGAAAGAATGCCAAAAACAGTCTCAAAAGCAGCAAGGTATGAGAAATGTAAAAGCATATAACAAGAGTCAATTGCAATACTAACAATTTGTGTTGTTTTGGCCATCTAGGGGAGGGGAGGCTCAATAAAACCAATGGCGCCCTGTTGGCTAGGATCGTGAACGCGCTGCCATTTTTTGAAATAAATACAAAATCTTTTACTTCTGCTTGGTATTAGCATCAGCTGAAGTCGTTCAAAACAACGGGAAGATACAGGAACAATTTAGGACAATGACACAGTTGGTTAGTGCTCGGTGTTCTCACAAGAGACCCGAGTTCAATTCCCAGTGATCTCGCATCCTTGTTTCGACTTCTCTTTCATCCTTGTATCTTGGTTAACTTAGACAAACCGGCACAGGGAGCCCGGCTTTATTCAGCTTTATTTCTATACTTTATCGAAACACTAATATTGGGATTCCTGTGGCATGAGATTGTTAACTGTACGATCGACATCCGGTAAGCATCCTTTTACAGCAAATTACATGAGCGTGTAATATATAGCGCTGGTAGGTAAACTGATAGGGGATTAAGTTTATTGACTTTTGTAACGCATTCTCTAGTAACCAGCACAGAGTGCGTTACTGATTCGAATATAATCCCCTTATCAAGTTACTGTTTCAAAGAACGCCCGATATTCAGATTATAACTCTATGTTACACGATACTTCAAAACGATCTCATGCCACAGGAATCCCAATATTAGCGTTTCGATAATGTATAGAAATATAGCTGAATAAAGCCGGGATCCCTGTGAAACCCGCCCGGACGGAGCCACCGTACGACTTTCGCAGTCATACCAAATGTTCTCTAAAATATCCGTAAAATGGAGCTCCAATGCAGATGGGGTAGAAGGGCGCACAACAGCCCCGCTCAGGCTCGGGAGAATTTGGCAACGGCTCCCCGCTTTTTGGAAGTAATATAAATTGCCTTTACATTTTATCTATAGATAGATAGATAGATAGATGAACTTTGTTTATACATGGTAAAAATATCACTATTAAAAACTACAAATGTTAAAAACACTGCTTTACATGTCTGCATACATATTCAAATAATAACCCAAATGCGGGACAAGATGTCACATGTGGCTACCAAAAGAATCAGTCAGGGGAACACACATTGAGTGTCAAGCCATTTACACGACACGTACCAAAAAACGGCAAGGCAAGGATGATATTCGGCAAGGATGAATTTGCTTTTTGTACGGAAAGTGATAGAATTCTACATTTAAATGGCACTGTTCTAGCTAGTATTATCTTTATAGGCAATGACAAATCATACAGTGCCGTTTAAATATAAAATGTTATCATTTTGCGATCAAAAATTAAATTCATCCTTGTCGAATATCATCCTTGCCTTAACGTTTGTTGGTGTCGTGTTAATAGGGCTTCAATCTCCTAGTTCTGCTCTCATGATTACCGATGATACGTTTATTTCTATAGTGAAACCCAATGCAAGATAAAAGTCCATCAATCGTATATGGCCAGTGATAACGATGTTTGAAAATACTGTTAACTGAACACAAAGAAAGGAAATAAAATCTCTGGGTCCAAAAGCTGCACATTTTGTTGTTGTTGTTGTTGGTTTGTTGTTGCTTTTCTCCCCATTTATATTTTCGTTTGATATTTATTTACCGAGAACGAACTTCGCCCTCTTGTACTCCGAATTGCTTTCATTAATAAAGGCGATTTACACGGTGCAATGGCGTTGAGAAACAAGTTGCACAAGCCCCAGTGTAACGGGCCCTGTATAGCGCAAAATTCTTGCGAGCCGACAACTGCAGAAACGCTTTACGGTACCGTGCCGTATACCTTCAACGGTTCGTGCAACTCGTTTCGCAACGAGTCAAAGTCAAAGAAACCGAGAACCAGAAAAGATATTTCTGGATCAATTTTTTTCCGGTATTTGGATGACAAAATATTATTTTTCTCCACTAAAGAGTTTCCATGTTTTCAATATCGCTGACTCGCTAGTGCTCAGACTCCCCACGGTAAAACCAATATTCTCTAATAAAAGTGCCCGGGCTGGAATGCGCGCGGCAGATGCGCAGTAGCAAGGGTTCGGAACTACCTTAAAACAGAAAGAAGTAACACTACAAGATTGAGGTAAAAAAGACACGCAAAATGCCGTTCTCTTGGCATAATTATAACATACATAATAATAATGATGACAATTTTTCTATTAAAATCTTGAAAAATAATCAATAATACTCAAAGACAGTAGAAAAGCTAAAATCTTAGTATTAAGCAGCTAAAAATGAAAGAAAGAAAGAAGTGGGAGGAAAAACGAAGGAAAAAAAGAAAAACATTCCGACCTCAACACGGTTTGAACCAGTGGCCCTTTAAACGGCACCCCCCGGAAATAGAGTAAATAATAATTAAATAGCTGAAAAATAGAAGGAAAAAAAATTGGGACGATTCTCCCGAGACATTCAAAGAAGCTGAGACATCGAATCGACTTACGTTACGGATGAAGATTTCAGCCCCATCCACGCTATCCCGGTGCTACATAAAAACAGTTGTCTTAGCCCGAAGGCCAGGGAGGGAGACGATATCCGGACCCTAATCCATACCTTTAGATATCACCTTAGACCGCTGCGCTACCTAGACACTTAATAATTTTAATGTCTAATCGGGGTAGTCTATTCGGCGAAGTTTCATTGTAATGCTAATAGTGGTCTTGCGTCCCCAGGAGAATAGCAGAACCAATCAAAGTCCAAGTAACTAAATAATAGGTTGTTGAATATATATAAAGAAGAAAAGATAAAAGAATAAATATTCGTGAACATCTTTTAGTGCTTCGATTGTCTTTGCGCATTCAACGGTATACGCCATTGCTTGTTTAGTGAATTTTCAATTTCCTTTGCCGGATGAACATCTCTCTCTCTAGGTCTTGATATTAGACGCCACACTTCCTCTTGCAAGGGTAATCATAAAAGCTTTCTCTGACGACTGCCAAAGGCATGAAACATCAGAAAAGTTAAGTACATTTAATGATGTTTTAAAGTTGCATTTAACAATTTAAAGTTTCTCAGTAGAAATATTTTACTAAAAGCTTGTTCGTAATACTTGAATATGGTAACTTTACCACAAATCATCAACTCTAATATATAAATGAGTACATTTAATGATTATGGATATCCATTCCCGCCAAAATTCTAAACATTTGGTCCTTTAGTCCAAACAATCAACTTTTCGGTTCAAACTCTTAATTCTTCAACCCAAACATCCAATCCTTCGGTTCAAATATCCAATTCTTCGGTTCAAATATTCATTCTTTCGGTTCAAACATTCAATTCTTCAGTCCAAACTTTTAATCCTTCGGTTCGAACGTCCAATCTTTCAATTCAAATTCTCAATCCTACAGTTCAAGCTCCAATTTTTCTATTCAAACGTTATTTTCTTCATTCAAACTCGTAGTCTTCTAATTCTAACATTCAAATATTCAATCCAAACTTTCGAATCGCACGACGTTCGTCAAACACGACGTTCGTCAAACACGACGTTCGTCAAACACGACGTTCGTCAGACACGACGTTCGTCAAACACGACGTTCGTCAGACACGACGTTCGTCAAACACGACGTTCGTCAAACACGACGTTCGTCAAACACGACGTTCGTCAAACACGACGTTCGTCAAACACGACGTTCGTCAGACACGACGTTCGTCAAACACGACGTTCGTCAAACACGACGTTCGTCAAACACGACGTTCGTCAAACACGACGTTCGTCAAACTTCGAAGCCTAGCACTAGCTCGACGTAATCTCGTGCAGGAAGACCGGGAATGAGCATTTCTTGCCTATTCTATCTCATTAAAATCAATAATTAGTGATACGAAAGAAAAACTCAACACGTTACAACACCAAGAAGATGTAAATACTTTAATTCTGCGGCTGGAATATTTAATCCAAACAATTCTCAACACTGGCGTTGATATTCCTGGTGTTGTGGGCACAATCGAACAGGTTGTAGCCATCTTGAAGGAAATTGCCGACTCAAATCAGCCTTTAGATGTGATGTGTAATAGACGAGGGAGACCTGCATTCATCATAAAATTGCGGAACAGTTGACCTTTTTAGTGGAAAACGGTTTTACCGTTCCATAGATAAGCAAGATTCTGGGGGTGTCCATCAGGACAATTGAAAGAAGAATGTCTAAGTTCGGAATCAGTATATCAGGTAATAAATAGAGGATATTACATGGGCGCGCGAAATCAAATCAAGAGACAACAAACTATCTGTCTTGAAATGCGCTCAAGTAACCATGGTAACGATCTTTTCACTAGTGAAAAGAACATGTTATTTTCACTAGTGAAAAGAACAAATTTTCGAAATTAAGAAATATAGGTATTTTATAAATAATTATATGATAAACATTAATTTTTTGCCAGTGTGTGTGAAAAGGATATTATTTAAGATGGCAGAAGTAGGGACCTACTTAGTAATAATTTACTTATTGACAAAAGTACCAAAGTAACTTTTTAAAGTTAAAACTTTAATGTGCAATTATGTTTTTTGCTATCAAAATGAACTTCTGAAATAGGAAGAGCACATCGATACTTGACGAACGTCGTGTTTGACGAACGTCGTGTCTGACGAACGTCGTGTTTGACGAACGTCGTGTCTGACGAACGTCGTGTTTGACGAACGTCGTGTCTGACGAACGTCGTGTTTGACGAACGTCGTGTCTGACGAACGTCGTGTTTGACGAACGTCGTGTTTGACGAACGTCGTGTTTGACGAACGTCGTGTTTGACGAACGTCGTGTTTGACGAACGTCGTGTTTGACGAACGTCGTGTTTGACGAACGTCGTGTTTGACGAACGTCGTGTTTGACGAACGTCGTGTTTGACGAACGTCGTGTCTGACGAACGTCGTGTTTGACGAACGTCGTGTTTGACGAACGTCGTGCGATTCGAAAGTTTGGATTGAATGTTTGAATGTTAGAATTAGAAGACTACGAGTTTGAATGAAGAAAATAACGTTTGAATAGAAAAATTGGAGCTTGAACTGTAGGATTGAGAATTTGAATTGAAAGATTGGATGTTCGAACCGAAGGATTAAAAGTTTGGACTGAAGAATTGAATGCTTGAACCGAAAGAATGAATATTTGAACCGAAGAATTGGATATTTGAACCGAAGGATTGGATGTTTGGGTTGAAGAATTAAGAGTTTGAACCGAAAAGTTGATTGTTTGGACTAAAGGACCAAATGTTTAGAATTTTGGCGGGAATGGATATCCATAAATGATTCGTATCACATCGATTGATATCGGTTTTATTGTAGTTTCAGGTTCAGTTTGTTAGCAATTATTTATTTATTTATTTATTTATTTATTTATTCATTCATTCATTCATTCATTCATTCATTCATTTATTTATTTATTTATTTATTCATCCATTCATTCATTCATTCATTCATTCATTCATTTATTTATTTATTTATTTATTTATTTATTTATTTATTTATTTATTTATTTATTTATTTATTTATTTATTTATTTATCTATTTATTTATCTATTCTTTTATTTATTTCAAATTCTGGTAAATCCTTCATACATGATGCATTAAAAAGAATACTTTATATAATAAGATAATTCACTCATTTTGCTGTATCTTAGAATCTGGCATTACTGTACATATGAAGGAAACATGCAACCGAATTCTAGGCTTGCTCAATCACTCATCAGGGACTGCGAGCATACAAAATCGTGGGCGTCATAAATATGAACCACTCCCAGTCAACGCAAGATTCAATATGAACGAATTCCTCGTACGTTTATTTTAAGATCCTCAAAGCTCCGTCATGTTTATGGATTTTATGACTAATTACGGATTATTGGGGACGGTTCAGTATGGATGTCTGTTTCCTGCTGCAAAACTGCATGCAAATGAGATAATCGAGGGAGAAGACACAACTAATATATACCGTCAAAAAAGAAAACAACGCAGAAACTTGCTTTCGGCAAATATATACAAACCGTATAATACCGAAGTGAAAAATCGAATTTGAATTGACTTTTATTACCGAAATACCGTCCAAAAAACAGCCTGAAATTGCAAGTCAGAGTTGCGTTTTTCTTCTTTTCCAAACGTACTCCACAGTCAACATTGGTAGCGCAAATAATTGATGTGTTTACGTTGTGTCGAGCCATCAGATAAAACCCTCACAAGAAGAAAAAATATTTCTAGTCTCCCTCGCCGCCGTTTTTTGTGTCATAATAACGCAACGCTTCCCTCAAAAGACGGCTGTGAGGGAGAATAAAACACTTCTCGACTGCTCTGCTTCAAAACGCTGCCCAAAAGCCATTAACGCTGTTTTGAAAGCCATTTTAATGTCACTACATTGACACTAAACTTTCACTGTAGTGAAATCATGTCGCTTTTTTCCTAATCCTAAATCAACCTGAAAGCTATTAAAGCTAGAATCAACTTAATGTTCCCGTCGGTTTTCGATAAGGCTCTTTGTTTCTTTGTCGTGCGGCGACTCTGGAAGACAATTTAATTATCGTACAATTTAATTGCACGTCGATGATTTATTTCTTGTCTTTTTTTCTTTCGGATTGATTGAAAAAAAATTAGAAGACAAAAATGTTTTATCTGATATCATTTGATTGCAGTATATCTTGTTGAATACAATAATGAATTACCCACGAAAACCATATTATAATTGATATTGATAAATTGATTCCTTATTTCTTTCTGATCCATTCAACATAGTCTGTAAAAGCGTTTCTGTGACAGCTGCCCATAGGAAGTAGTTCGCTGAATATTGTAAAGAGGTCTCAGCTAGAGGAAATGGTAGTTGGATGAGACGGCTCTGGCTGTAGTGCAGGAAAACCCACTACTGAAGTAGGCGTTGGTTGAGTTTTAAGTGAGCATAAAGTTTCAAACCAACCTAATACTCTTTAAATGCACTACATCTTTGCTCGAGTAGTCATCGCATTTGAAACGATAACTTACTGGCCATGGGAAAACAACCATCCCAACTGATGAACATTTGGTCAAAAGTTTCCACAACGCTTTTCTGAACTCTCTCATCTTGAACAAGAAAACTAAGGGATTAACCATAGAATTTGTGCTGTGAATTAGATAAATACTGAGTTGCAAATTAAAGTTGAAACCGCTTGTTTTTGTCAGGTAAATGCTGTGGAATACTATAGATGGAATCCATGTTGCTAGGGATAACGCCACCACAAGAAAAACGGTTATCGCCAAATTCCTCTCACGTGCTTCGGTTGTAGGTTGGTGACCTTGATAATGAGTTGACTTTACTTTGATAAATATAGCTATGTATGATATAGCTACTGCACTAAGAGATAAAACAAAAATAACTTGGATGAATACCACTATTTGGTCTTGAACTTGCTGCGAGAGAAAAAGTCCCACCGATGTAGCAATAGCCAGAAGCCACGGTACTGTAAATATCACTGCTAGTACCTTGACTTGCTTTGCGCGGTAACCAAATGGAAAAAACGTGGCATAAACTCGTAAAAGTGAGAGGAGAACCAGGCAGAATAAAGAGGCTGTGATAGATGTGATATAGAGAGCTCTTATTACAGTATATACTTGTAGATTGACCAACTGTTTGGCTAAGAATGCTCTATTAATATCGATAATATAATATGGTATCATTGCAACGCCAAGTAGCATATCAGCTAGAGCGAGATTCATCAGGCAGTACACCCCATGACGGCGTAGGTGTCTGTTTATAGCAAAAGTAGCTAGAGTTCCTAGATTAAAAACGACAATCAGGAATCCAGTTATGCCGAATGCCGAACACCAAATCGCTGTAGTTTGTCTTACCAACTCAAGGCTCTCAGACTCATTGGAAGATTTGTTCATTTTGATGAACTTGTTTTTGTAAACAACATTCAAGGTTTAGTGTTTTGAGGGACAGATTACCTCAATGAAAAAGCGGATTTGCCGAGAGAAAATTTTAACAGCTTCTCTGCTTTTTCCTTTTTTAATCTGAAAGCACTCAAGTTATATCTATATCCTGTGCATTACTGCGCATGACAGTAATTACGACAAATTGATTGATATCATACAAACATAAGATCAAAACCTCACTAAGTGCCTTCCAAGACAGTGCATTGGATCTTTTTGTCCTTATTATACATCCTAAATTTTGTTTTGATAAATTAATACTGAACTTTTACAAAGCTAATTAAGTGGTGTTGAAAAGAACATCAAACGAATATGAAGTTATTAACAGTATATATGTTTTCAGGTTTTTCAATCGTTTAAAATCGAATAAGAAAATCAATCCCGCGCACAACTGTTCTTTGAGTGACAAACGTTTTCACGGTCAGAAATTCTATATTTTCTTGTCAAATAGTAGTTTAATATGGTCTGACAAATCCATCCTTGTCTTGCGTCAGTGCATTGCGCTTACTAAGTATTTCTTAATTAATTACGACAAACTAATCGTAAATTAATTGAACCTACAGACTAACAAAACAGCGAAAAAACATTAACGAGGACATCGCTGACACTTTTTTTGTTTTTTTAAACCACAAAATTGAGACTTTTTTCATTTCATTTCGCCCTATATATAGCTAAACACTTATCATTCTTAAATTCTGTGTGTTTTATGATAGATAAGTTGGGATCTCGGCAAACTCAGCCAACCCGGTTAACCGGGCCAGCCCGCTTCATATAATCAGGCCCTACGCCACCCGTGTGTACAAGGTCGATCAACGCCACGCCTCTTAGGGGTTGTTCACATGGGCGAGGGTGCCCCTATGTAGTAGGGATAACTCTTTTGTTTTGTGCCCTCTAGGGAAAAGACCCCTAGCTCCCTCGGGCCCTATGAACATAAACTGATAGAATCTACTAAATAGTGCCAAAGCTTTTGTTTACTATCGCTTAATCAGCGCTATTGGCCAAATATTCAATTTAGCACTTTTTATGGTTTTGATTTTTGACATTTATAGAAATGTTTTGGGTGGTCTGTTGTAATTTAAGAAGTAAAAGATAAAGCAAGTTCAATTAACATAACATACTCGTAGCCGTCATTCGATAAATATTCGTTTAAAGCTATTTGGAATGGACAGCAAACAAAACCAGTGTGCAAACTCACCGTGAATCTGCCTTGAGATCTCTCGTTTAGTCAGGCCACGCATTAATCAACTAAGCCAAATTTGCATAGATGTGAGACCTCGTCAAATTGAGGTCTCATACGCAATGTTTTATTCGCTAAAATACTATGAAATACAATTAATTAAATTCAAGTACATCCGTCAAATCACACACATATGAACATGATTATCATTAGCAGCTTTATTCTATGCATTATTATTGATTAAAGAAACTCGTTAGGTGAGAATGCATCCTCAATAACTGGTCTACTTTTAGAACTCTTCCGGAAGCGGGAGACAAGAGACGGAAGACAAGAGACGCTACATTTTATATTATCTCTAGTTCGAGAAAAGTGCGTTTCACACAGTCTGCGTTCAGTCTGCGCTTTTGGAACTTTTTGAAAGCTAGCAGACACTAGGGCTGCCATATTCAAATGTACGTAAGGAGGAAATCGCACTTTCAGCGAAGTGATAATCTTCAGGGCGGGCGATGTTTGGCTTACAAGTCTGCGTGGCTGCTCCTTTACAATCCCTTCTCCCTGCAAATGCTTGTAAATGCTTATTTTATTCGCTTTTCCTTTTGAACTTACTAGTTTTATTTTGTGGTTTACATTAATTTTAACGCTATATAAGTTCCTGTATCTGTGGCACTAGTTAGGGCGGCGGCAAGCCTAAACTTGCTTAGAATGTCACCACTACTTAAAGGTGTCCCAAAGCACTGACACTGCCAGGCCATTCGACGACAAGATGAGGTAGAAGGCAGAACAAACATGCAGTTGCCTGTGGTATAACCAAGCTTAACACACCTATTTGTACATGCCAAACGCTTGCCTTGTGAGGTATCCATGCAACTTGTCCAAGTGTCATAGCAACCGCCTATTTCTTTTGATTGAGTGGGCATTAACAGGACAGTCAAAAGTACCACCACCAGTGGAACGATAACATTCTTGTAAAACAACATGATGAGTGAACTCCGTTCAGCGTCTTTGCAGTGCAGAATCTGCAAATGAAATTAATGCCATCAATGATAACATGTAGTAGTGCAATGACGCTCTCATTTCATTTTTGCATTTATTTCAGTCTAGCTTTCTATCTGATATTCTTAACGTTACATTACTGATATATACCCCAAACAAGGTACTAGGAAGCTCGAAAGTCTGACCTCATACCCTTTAAAATAAAATGCCCAAATTGCTGTTTCTAAGGCCCTGCGCATGCCTAAACAAGAAACGTTTCCGCCAAAAATATCATAAGCGTGCGCATGCCTAATTTCGCGAGTTTCAAAATATTCAAATGTAAAAAAAGCGATAAAAAACATTGACGTTTTTGATATCATTGACACCATTATCAAAGTAGCATGTACTTTTCTAATCACTTTGATAATGATGTCAATGGCATTGAACCGTCAGTGTCTAGATCTTCTATCGCTGGTTTTCGCAGTCAAATGTATTAAAAAGCCACTTTAATCAAAATTCAAATATTTCTGGAACATACTAGAAACGTTTTGCGCATCCGCGCGTACGCATGAGATCGAAGTTTCCCGGTTTTGTCACTAAACGTCAGTTAGAAGCGCTCTCTTTCAGCTGATCCTTCCGTCAGACAAGGCCAGCTAACTGAACAAAACGAGTAACAATGTAATTGTAGACAAGAACGTGGGCAAACTGGACAAAGCACGCGTGTCAGTTGATGCTGTGGGAATTTTTCTTTGCAGTTAAACCACCCAGTAAACAATTTACGAAAGCATGTTTCTGAAAACGTTTCCTCGTTTATCAGGGCCCCTAGGAACCGATTGTATGAAGGTAGGATCACAACTAGTTTCATGAAGGTACTTACGTTTTCTAGTGATATTTGACTTCGGGTGTGCTAAACTGAGCTAGTGGTTAAAAACTTGAATGAGATGAAAGAGCAGCATGTAACCACTGAAAGAAGAGTACAGCAAGGACCAGCTATTCATATACGACATCGATAGGAACCTGTTGTCTGACAACAAAAGGATCGTTCTCTGATCAACCCTTTCCAAAGGTTTGGACCTTTTTTTAAATTTAGCCGGTTCTCTTTCGAACTTGTTGAAACGTTTGAATGAACTTCTTTCCGCTAAATCAGAAACTAGAGGCCTACTTCGGGCCCTAAAATCGCCTAATATCGCTTAATATCGCCCAAGAGCGCCTAAGAGCGCCAAAGTGAAATGGCCAAAATTTCCTAAGATCGCCCATGATCGCCCAAGATCGCTCAATATCGCCCAATATCGCCTAAGAGCCAACTCGAAATGGCTAAAATTTCCCAATATCGCCTAAAATCGCCCAAGATCGCCCAAAATAACGGCGATTTTAGGGCCCGGGGTAGGCCTAACTAGAGAAATGTTTCAGGATATCGTGGAAAAAATCCTTGGAGAAGGAAAACTATTTAATTGCAAATTAATTAAATCAGAATGCTTCTGCATGAACTGAATATTACGCATATAAGCACTTTTTTCATTTATAAAATCAGAATTGGTTAAATGTCGACTATTTGAATTATTGATATTCCGTCGAATCTTGTATATGTGGCTTTCGATACTATTGATATGTTGATTCTGACTGCTGGGCAGATACTAAAATCTATATTTTTTTCAGCCAATCAGAACTCCTGTTTAGGTAGACTTTCTATACTGGTACCAATGCAAATCAAAGTTTAGGTCGCAACCCCGAATAATATAAACTTTCCAGGATCGAACTAACAAAATTGATAACCACTTAAGTTTGTTAATAATCCCAAATGTTTCCTACTTTACTATGTGTCCAACAGGTTTTTTATATTTGTTTAGTTCTGAAGAATAACTAATTAGCTGCATATAACTGATGCAGTTGCGATAGCGAGAATTAAACAAGCAGTTTTACGAAAAAGTTTTTTCTTTATTATTATTCAAGTAGATGTCTTTTACCGACCCTTGAGGCACTCATGATATAACAAGGAGTCAGAAACCGAGGGTCATGAAGTTTGGACTGATTGTTTGCACCGTCCAACAAAATCAAGGAAAGGATCAGAAAGAATGCTGAGAGAAAGGTAATTAAATAGCTTGGGCCCTGAAATTGTCTTCGCCTATTTACTGCAGAAGTAAATTGGATCTCTTCGGCATGCAGATACTTCTATCAACGAGTTTTCATCTATTCATCAAGTCTCATTTATGGCCTGGGCATTTACATTATATAGCTTCAATATGCAGTTAGAGATGTTTTATGTAGTTCGGGACTCTTGCTACTGCGCATCTAGCTTACGCGCGCATTCGAGCCCGCGCACTTTTATCAAAGAACTTTCGTCTGTCCGTGGGAATCGAAGTCTGGACACTAGCGAGTCAGTGTTTAAAAAAGAAGAAATTCTACTTTTTTGAATTTATTCAGTGATATTTCGTTTAAGCTGCTTTAACATCGCTTGCTTGTATATTTGTTGTTGCGTTTTCAGGGGGTTTTCATATAGGGATAACCTCATAACTTCCTTTCTAGATGCCCATTATCTATTTTGCCATAGTAACGTACTCGCTTTAAGCTTTTATCATATCTGTAACACACAATTTTTAGTTGCATCTGGAGTAAACCTTTATTGTATTGAATTGTAATATTGTCTTCACAAATTCAATCAGAATCACTAGCAAGCTTTAGTTTTCTAGAGACCATTGCCTTTCTAAAACCCACACCACCACGGCCTTGTCCCGCTGCGTGTTCCATAGCACTGACACTGGTAGGCTTTGGAAGTGAGTGGACACTTAGAGGGAACCAGTTTGCACTTTCCACCTGCGTGACCAAGACAGTAACACCTATCATTGCATTTCAACCACAATATTCCCGATAACCACTGGGTTGCCTTTGTACAGCGACTCCAGGTAGCAAAGCAATCGCCTATCAGTCCAGCCTCCAACTGGGACGGCATGAAAACCACGGTGAGAACTACTACTACCAGTGGAACAAACAAATTCTTGGTGAACAGCATCATCTGGAAGACAAGTTGCAAAGGCAATTCTCTTTAACCTCTTAGACAGTTAAAATATTTCAACTCAATCTGCCCAACATAAAATATAAATAGACTTATATAGATAACATGCACTCGAGACTCTTTTTAGAGGGTACGTTGGGGGTTGGGGGTAGGGGATGGAGTTGGGGTGAGGGTGGGTGGGGTTGGGAGAGATATAAACTCTCGCGCAACGTAAAACAGCATGAACACATTCATGACGTCTTATCCAAAATTTATCTTACGCTAGGCCTCCTATATAAGGCGCTATACTAATGAAACTTTGATGGTAGAGCTATAAAAGAACAGTTTACGTCACTCTAGCCCACTCATAATCAAATGCAGTATATGCCAGTTGGTTGGAGAAACTGCTTACAGCGACGTCGGTCCACTGAACACGACTTTTTCCTGCTCAAATATACACTAAACTACCGCTAGCATCTTCAAGTGCTTTAAAGGATCGTAGATCACTTCTCCTACTATTCTGCTGATAACTTCATCAAACCTAAACTTGCATCACGTTCGTAACAACCACACCATGGATTTGCTTGTAACAATAACACAAATAACGTAGAAAAAGCTGTTTCAAACTCACACTCAGTTGCTTGCCCAAATTTTGGAACTCTCTGAACACTGTATCTAGCTATAAGTGTGCAAAACATTTTGATGCTTTAGATGTAAATGAGTCATTCTGTCTAGATACCTATATATACAATACCTGGAAAACAATTACAGCTTGTCTTGATACTTTGTATCAGTAGAACTATAGCGGTACGGTATCAAAAGTTAGACTTGTGTGCGTGATTTGTGTCCGTTTTACGCGTACTTTCGAATCGAAAAAAAAATTTGAAAGACATTCAGGAATTTTACAATAGCCGTTCTTCTTTTTGTCAACACCATTATTTTTGTGACTGCAAAAATACAAAACAGAATGTCATATAACATAAAGGTGTTTTCTCAGCTGAAAGATTCGCTAGCAAAAATGATCATGATGGGCAGAGTAGAATTGGCTATCGACTCCGGAAGAGATAGATTAAGTATAAAAATTAATTTAAAATATAAATAAAACTAAGGGATGATCGAAAATAGTCGAAATGGATATATAAAATAATATTTTTCAACGCGGAATTGTTGAAAACCATACTGATAAAGGAAATATATATATCATCACACTAAACCGAACAATAGAATGTTTGAAAATGTCAATAGTTATTTTTGGCTCTCAAAATAACAACAAAGAACAGAAGAAAGGAAAGAAGCTTGACCAGCGGCCAAGCTTACTCTGCTACGTGACATGTCAATGGCAGCACCACTTCTTTCTCCATTAAACTACTTGAATTCTCCAGTTTGCTTTATGTAAGGAAACTATATATATAAAAACTGCATGTTTTCAATATCATAGTTTTTGTATTTAGTTTTTATAAAGGGCATGTGGGTCCACGTATTCCTGTTTTCAGTGACTTTGGTAAGTTGGTATGATCGAAACGTTTTGGAATAACCTGTAATTAAATTGTTCCCCTTCCAGCGCAACCTTGTTTATAGAGGCAGAAGGGTATAAAATATCAACAGCATGACTTTGCAATTGAATACAAGAGGAAGGCGATTGCTTTTCTCTGAACAAGACGTTGTTATTATTTTACTCGCAACAGAATTAAGGGCAATTAAAAGCTAGCCTGCGTAGGTAGATGGAAATGAGGGGAGGGGGGAGAAGAAAGGCTGGGCACGAGCAACCAAAAACGCAAACTCATACTACTTGCAACGGACTTTCCGGCCTCTCACTAGACAGACACTGAAGCGGCAAGTGTGTGTTTAGGCTCAGTCTCCAGCCTTCGGTGTTCGGTACGACCGCAACATTCTTATCACTGAATCGAAAAGAATCGAAAAGAGTATCATGCAGGGTGACTAATTGTATGAAATCAGTAATCGTTGCCAAATGTCTCCCAGTATCGCCTAATGCTATTCACTGTTGCCCAATATATTGGCCATTTTTCAACAATTTTTTTCAATGTCGACTAATGTCGCCTAAATTAAAGTTGCTACTGTGTCGCGCCGACAGTCATGGGATAGCTAATGCTGATGAGTTACTGGCCTGAGGAAACCTGCTCCCCCCCCCCCCCATGTGGGCTGGTAGCTATTTTGAAAAGACCTCGTCGAGGCAGTGATCATTCATTCATTCATTCATTCATTCGTTCGTCCGTCCGTCCGTCCGTCCGTCCGTCCGTCCATTCATTCATTCATTCATTCATTCATTCATTCATTCATTCATTCATTCATTTATTTTTTATTTTATTTATTCATTTATTTATTTTATCTATCTATCTATCTATCTATCTATCTATCTATCTATCTATCTATCTATCTATCTATCTATCTATCTATCTATCAGGTCTATTTATTTATTTATTTATTTATTTATTTATTTATTTATTTATTTATTTATTTATTTATTTATTTATTTATTTATTTATTTTTAAAAACATGCGGCCCTCTCAAAATTTCCGATGGAATGGATAGCTCACCAATTAGAGCACCCAATAGCCTGGTTTCCATATGATCGAAAACGATCGTAAACGATCGAGAACGATCGCAAGATCATGCAGCTCACTGGAGCGTACGATCGAAAAACGACCGTTTCCATATGATCGAAAAAGTCATGCAAGGCGAATCTGCGGGTTTTTGTTAAGCGGAGTCACGCAATATAAACTTAATGAGTTTCCCGCCATTTTGGATTCGAAGATGGAGGAAGACCTACTGATTGCCTCAAATATCTTGCTATTACTCGCTTTAGTCAAGCAAAGAATCGCTAGAAAACCTCGAAAAAAGCATCGTTTTTGGATTAGAAAAATATTTAGAGAAAGGGCGAGCAACGTTTTTCCAGGCGTTCAGTTTTTTGTGTTTGTCCTTGAAGTCTTTGCTGCAGCGATTGTAAAGGCAGTCGTATTTGGCCACTTCTTCCATAAAAAGTCCGGTATCAATATCTTTCGGATCGTTCTCCATCTTGGCCTA
The DNA here is from genome assembly GCA_029948255.1 of Telmatactis stephensoni. NCBI lineage: Eukaryota > Metazoa > Cnidaria > Anthozoa > Actiniaria > Isophelliidae > Telmatactis > Telmatactis stephensoni. Next base: position 47,151 of record JALIZF010000737.1, read on the forward strand.
GTTCAAATGCCAGCTGATAGTTTGTAAACAAGCAATCCGTTACTATGGCATTACAGTTTCGGAAGCATTGGATCTTGGGAAAAATAATGTATTATGGTATACATTTCGATCGTGCGATCGAAAAAAGTGTTTCCATATGATCGCAGACGATCGAAACGGATCGAGACGGATCGCAAAATTAGAACCTGGTTCTAATTTTTCGATCGCTTACGATCGTGATCGCAAACGATCGAAAACGATCGTACGATCGAAAAACTTAGGTTTCCATATGATCGCGGACGATCGAAAAATTTTTTCTCAATCGTTCTCGATCGTTTTCGATCATATGGAAACCAGGCTTAAGGCTGGTTCACACTAGCGTCGGATTCGGAATCGGAAGCAGAAAACAAAGGAAAAGACAAAAGAGTTAAGTCAAGCGTGTGACATAAGACATCGACATAAGCATCGCAAGAAGCATAAGACCAAGCATAAGCATAATCAAAGACAAAGGAAGGAACAAAGAAAAACATCTTTCTTTTGTATTCTAATCCCTAAATTCTTTGTTGTTTTCTTACGATTCCGATTCTGATTCCGATACTAGTGTGAACCAGCCTTTAGGGAGGGTGATAATGGGGGTACCCCAATATCAGTTAACTACTAATTTTTTTGCCAATTCTCAGTTAACTACTAATTGCAGTTAATCATTAACTTATTGAAGTTAACTATTAACTATTATTTCTTAAAGCGAAAAAAATTAAATAATGACTAGAATTGTTCTTAACTTCAGCAGGTCAAGTCATTTAAGGGTGAACCTTGGTCAAATCAATAAATCTATAACACAAAATCACGTTAACTGCACCTAAAGGTCCCAATGGTACTCAAAAATCAGTTAACTGCTAAATTTTCATTTATCAGTTAACTACTAATTTTTGGGCCAAATCTCAGTTAACTGCTATTTTTTTGGCCAAATCTCAGGTAACTGTTAACCCCATTAACACCCTCTTTAGGGATACGCTTGAACGCAAGCTCACCAATAACAGTTGTAGTTCCTTGTTTGGGTTACCTGTGTTGTTCACTCTGTCGTTTCAGGTGTTACGTCTGCTTTTTCCTTCCTTGTCTCTCTTTCGGTTTCTTTCCTTTTATATTCTAATGAAAATAGATTTATTGATTACAGTTCCAATAAGAAACGATATCTGTATTTTGACTTTAACTTTATTATTATGCTTTATATCGGCTGAAGATTTTTAAAATAAAAAAATCCGGTGACCTCTCGGCTGAAGTTTTTATTTTCTTTTTCTTTTACAATGTAAAAGTCAAACTTTTCATGTGTTTAAAACACCTTTTTTCAAAAAGCACATGGCAATAAATTAACACTACATTGATCTCATATCAATCTTTTGTTCCTTGTTATCACCTACTGCTACCACCGGAAGTTCACTTTCATACTATCCGAATGCTGATTGGCTAAAAACTTGTCATCGATTGTGTTTAGCATATACAACGATCTGACGTCAAAGAGTAATATTCGCGGGCTACACTTGTTCAACTGAAATGCACCGATTTCTTTGGTGGTTTGAACTATGTAGTGGTTCTGTGCCTTGGTAAAGCTTAGGAAGATTTCCTTCTTATTCCAGACTGATTGAAATCTATATGGCGAGAAAGAGTTTCTAAAGTAATGATCAACGGTAAGATGTAAATAAGTTACTAAATAGTTCTTTCAAGAAGTTTACAAATAGTTGTATAGAAGTTTGATTAATGCGGCATAGAATAGTCTAATTTGATTCATGGTGCTACACTTTATCATTAATTGATTCTGGTCTCGATTTTTATCCACTTGAAGACTTCTTTTTGCTAAAATAATTCAAGTTTACGATCAAAAGATTGTACTTGTGTGGCTGTCGAGTATTTGTTATGTCCACAATGTAGCTTGGCGTTTATACTTATTAATTTACTTTCAACTTCGCTGAGCAATGTCCTTCCCTGAAAGCAGATTATATATTCTAGATTACTGCGAGGTATTTATTAGATGGGTTGTCTTTGTATGCTGAAAGCACAACGCTTTCAAGACGACATGAAATTAACGCTACACTGAAATAACAATTGCCTAAATGTAAATAAACATTATAATGGTTTTCTGAATAGAAGAAACACTCCAAGAGCTTCCCAGAAAATGTTATACGTTTAATGCCATGGATAGATATTCGGCTTCGGATTTAGAATACAAATTTCTATAAATGTCTTTTATTACTACAACTTTAAGATTATATTTTATTTCAAAGTTTAGTATATGCGTCTTTAAATTATCTTGTCTACCATCTACTCAGATCTCAAGTGTTCATCTTTATTGTCGTACGCGGTTGAAATTTCTTAAATAGATTTGGTAAATTAAATATAGTAATGTTTTACAAGCACTGATGATGGCTTCAAACAATTATTTCACTGATCATATGAATTCTTTCTATGCACAAATAACATGAATAACATTTCTTTGATGGTAATTTGAAAGTATAATATGATTTCCTCCCTTGACAACAATATAATTTAATAGTCTGCATTTCGTCCTTAAATGGTTATAAATTCCATGAATAACAAACTGTTCCATCTTATATTTCTTCTGAAAATACATTCAGTTTTTAGATTGTATTTCAAACAATTTATATCCAATGAGGATCGAATCATGCCTGGGTTGCTGAATGTACTAGAACATGAAATATTTATACAAGGTGTTGTTTTTGACAGACAAGTCATATAATATAAGCATTTATAAGATTAAACTAACCTGGGTCTGAACACAAAATTTAAAGGAAAAATTGGAATTGTGAAAGAACTCAAATATGTACAAACGTGAAAGTGTGATGAAAAATAAAAAATAAAAAAGTTGGAATAAATTATAATAAAATGCTGTCACACAATTTAAGTTGTCCAAACTGTCACCTGTTTTAATTGTATGAGTACAGGTTAACATGAAAACTGTGAAACAAAATTCCATGATATTTCTGTGTCTTTTACATGACTTTTTTTGGTCCAATTCCGTGATCTCAAAATTGACCATTACCTACTAACAGGTCAAAGATCTTCATAAAAAAACTAAAGTAAAAAGTAAGAATTATAAATAAGATTAGTAAATCCTATAACAAACTAAAGAATATTTAAATTACATTTATTTGTAGTTTCCATATTATCAAAACTGTTGTAGTGGTATCCATAATGGCTATTTAACAATTAGACCTTGAGGCCGAATGGACTACGAGTCAATAGCCCATGAGGCCGTAGGCCGAATGGGCTATTCAAATTCGTAGTTCATGAGGCCGAGAGGTCTAATTATTGTTTAGTATTCACCAACATATTGGGCCAAAGGTGAATTAGACTAAACAAAACAAAGAGAGAAAAATGTTTTATTGATATTATTACTCGCGCTTCCTCTCAACTCGGGCTATCACCAATAGCCCGAGGTTAGGGAGCCAATCAGAATGCAGGATTTGTAATAGCCCTTATGTTGGTGAATACTAAAAGTTAATAATAACATAATTATTATGCATGCAACCATTAAACCCAGATAATTTCACAATGGCCTTCAAAAATTTGGTGTGCATCTCTTGATAGCACAAATCTATTGAAACCCACAAATCGTTATGCGAGTAGTTATAACATCTGCGAATATCTCTAAAATGGTGACATCCTTGGGAACCCAGGATATTGTTGTTACTATTTCTCGCTCCCAAAATAAATACCCCTGAGGAAATTGTCTTTTAGAACTTGTTCCACAAGTCAAAATTCATTTTGATATCATTTTTGTTGTAATTTTGTTATTCCCTAGATATGCCTGCATGTTGTCTGGAAGAACTTGTTTCTGTCTGTCAGAACTCATTCCAGAAGTAAAGTTTTCACAGTCAACGTATTAGTCAGGGGTATTTTCTCTAGGAGTGAGAAATGAGTGACAGCTAATATTATCCCTGGGTTCCTGAGGATGAAATGATGATTGAGCCTTGCAAAAATTCCCAGATCATTAATTTCTTTTTTGTGAGTTGTACTGTCATCAAGCAGTTGCCATGGTGTTCAGGTGGCCTGCATGGTTGCATGAAGGGTGGATTAAGTGTGTATCACCAGGGTGAATCATCTCAAGAGGAGAAATTCATTTTGAAAATGTATTATCATTTTATTGACTGGATAGCACCATGCACCTTTCTGCAAACATGGCCATGCAGGGGGAGAAGCCATCTTTCACTAACTTGTCCTTCCATAACAGCTGGTATCTCTCTACATTGGCATGGCCCGCGCATGACAATATTAACTTTTAGAAAGTCTAGGGTCAGCTAGCTAGAGTACCAGGTACCAAGCCAAGGAGATGTACTTGGCTCATAGGCACAATTGTAAACTGTCACCTGCTGGATCTCCACATTTCTCTTTATATTCTTAAACTTTTGAGGTTCAATTTCATCATTGGTCCAATTTCTATTTTCCTTTGTTTTATATTTATTATCATAATTAATTACCATACACAAACACAAAGGAAAATACAAATTGGACCAAGGATAAAAATGAACAACACATTGATCCATACAGTCATGTAATAGCTAGAGTGTTGCTTCTACAGGAATGAATTAAGATAAAAAATACTGAAGAAAAATGAGTAAATCTAGAATCCCACTTACCAAGGGAACAGTAAGCTCAGACAGTGCCAGAAAACCAGACAAACAAAATTTTGCCTCCTCTAACTTGTTCCATTATGGATTTGTTTCCCAAGACAAGAAACCTCCTAGAAAAGGTTTGCAATGATTATATTTTGTTATTGATTACTATTATTATCAAATTATGATTGACATTATTATTAGAGTGCACATTACTTTTGCTTGACTGTGAGAATGGAGCATAGCTGCATGCAGGTTCATGGTAGGAATTTCAGATGTTTGTAAAGTCAATCATCACGACATTGACACAGTCACATGTTTCACTCTGACTGTTATAGTTGGGCTACCTGTGTATTGATAGATATGTTGGAGACTGGGAATTAGTCTCTCCTCACTTGTCAAGATGGTGCTAAAGTTGTTCAAGGATTATTCTAGTTCATTCAAGTTCCTGCATTTAACACTGACTGAAATGATAAAGCAGTTAAACATTATGAAATATTCATCATAATCACTGGCTGCAGGCTCTTCTGGAAAATTCTAAAAAACTATACATATGTAGTTAACTGACCTTTAACAATGAAGCAGATTTGGTATGAGTGTGAAATGGACCTTGACGTGCCGTGGCCTGACTATGTGCCGTATATTGACTACAAAAACGTTTGAAATTCCTGCTGCAACATAATATGCTGTAACATTTTCACAGTCATAAATGTACAAAATCTACTGACAACCATTGTTAGGTAACTATATATAGCTAAAATGTTCTGACCCTAACCCCTAACCCTAACTACAACCAGTACTCCTCGACTCAACCCCACCCATCCCTCTTAATTTGTTCTATGACACCGTCTGAATTCCCCACGTTTTTATGGAACATGAGCAGCTGGCCGAAATAGGTTGGGCTGCTTTTGTTTTAATTTAATCCTGATTGGTTATATAAGTTGTAACCCATTTGAATGTCCAACTGGATAGACACGTTTGCCTTCATTCAGCTCACCGCAGAAGGCTTGGGACCATTGAATATACAAAGATTTCAATAGAATCTCTGTCAAAAAATTATTTCATGTAAATGTTTGATTTCCTTTTTGTCTTTTCAGTTTCCTCATCAAAGGAGAAGACTAAAAGTTCAAACGAAAAGAGTACGAGTTCAGAAAAGTAAGCCGCTTTAAACTAATTATACCCTGCAAGCAGGGTTTCCTTTTCTAATCCCGGCTTCGCGGAGCTGCGTAAGCAGAGAAAATTAAAAGCAGAGGATTAGAAAAGATCTGTGCTTCTGCGGAGAAAAACGATGATAATATTTTAACACTGCAAAACTGACACACTAACAACATTGTGTTCCTGTCATCTTTTTGTTGAGAGCGAATGATGCGAGATCGCCGCAGTCAGTTCGTCCGGCGCAGCAAAAATTTTCAAAAGCTGAGATAAACTTTTCTCAAATATCGATCGATACAATTAAGAACTCAGTCAGGAACTATTAGAATTAATAGCATTATTTTGAGTAATAAACTCACCTTCAAGCTACATGTACCTTCACCGATTTTTTGCCGCCATATTTATGAATGCCTGCGCATGCGTTAAATTTCGCGCCATTTGACATGTGGGAGGCACGTGCTCTTTCGTGCTCAAATGCAACATATTTTCTTGTTTGTTTTCATTTTTCTAAATTAATTTTTGATTCGTTTTTTTTTTCTTTTCGACCCCGGCCCATTTTAATAATATGGTACATTTTTTAAATTGGCATTTGAATTTTTCTTTGAACAACTTAATTCCTTTTCCCCCACAATATGGAACGAAATTGCTCGCCAGCCGAAATGTCAAGTTGTCCAAAAGTGAAATTATTTGATCAAGCAAACATTTATTTTGATTGGGTTAATTATTGAATGTGGTCTAGCTTTGCTTTATTTGGTTGAGATTATATTACTAAGTTGACATAAACGGTCCATCAGGTAATGAGATATGCGCGCCGACCAACGATGGTCGTCCTGTCCCAATTACCAGCCTGTTAGTTTCCCTCATTCCTATTAACATTACAAAGACCTATACACCATTAAAGTATTTTATCGTTTTAAATATAGGACTGCCGTTAAAAAGAGAGCTTCAAAGCAAGAACTTTTATCAGAAAAAACGAGAACCATGGAAAAAGAGCCGGGTACTGAAAATGATGGCGTCGAAGACGTGAAATTTTCTAATTTATCAACACCTGCCCACCTCAACCTCTCGCAAACACAACTAAATGCACTATCGTACAGTCTATCTGAACTCGCTGATAAAATATCACCAACGAAAAAAGAATTTATGGATGAGGATCACTGGGATATAACAGCAAAGACAGAAAATTACGGAGATGAGCGTATAAACTCTTTGGGACGTAATAAGATATCGGCAGATGTTCCAAACAAACATTCAAAAACACCATATTCAAGAGGACATGAAAAGAAACATCACCTTTCCAAGCAGAAAAGCTTTGAGAAAAAGCAACGACCGGAAACTGAATCTAAATTAGAATCAAACGAATCTGCGGTCAAAAGTGATGCTCATTTGAATCATAATTCTAGTGAACAAGATGATGCGCTACTAAAAGCCGCGTCTCCAGTTCATCAAGAATCTGTCGAATCTGGATATAATTCGTCTTGGTCGGCATCGTCAATTAGTTGGAGTGAGGATTTGAGGGACGGGAATAAAAATAATTGTGACGTTGATACAGATGTTGAACAAGACGAACCTTTGTCTTGTGATACTTTAACAAATGAAGATACTAAAGACACTTCAGAAAAAGATACCAACTTTGCCAGAACTCTGGAGACTAAGATTTCGGATGTAGAGAAAAGAATCAATTCACTCATTCTTCGTCGACACTCTTGTGATTTAGAAACGACCGATAATAAGAATGATAATTCAGATGAAATCGAGAAAAAATCGGAAAAGGATTCCAGTAATGAGGATCCTAGACCTACAAGTAATGCTGATTCCAATTCAAACTCTAAAGACAGTTTGAAAATTGGAGAAAATAAAGAGCCTCAAAATAGTCAGTCAGAACTTGATGTAAATCAAAATAATTCAGGTGAAATCGAGAAACAATTGGACAAGGATTCAGGAAATGAGGATCCTACACCTAACGCGGTTTCAAATTCAAAATCCAAAGACAGTTTGAAAAGTAGAGAGAATAAAGAGCCTCAAGAAAGTCAGTCAGGACTTGATTCAAATCAAAATAATAATGAAAGTCCTGTAACCTCGAGCAGTCCAAAAGATATTGATCACGACTTGAAGAAATCGCCATTCCAAGTCTCGAAGGTTAAGAAGGCTTCACTCGACGATGCAAATATTCCACAAAAACCTAAAAGACCAGGTCTTGTTCGACGAAGAACAACTCTTGTAACGTTTCGTCAGCCAAGAGCACCGTCGGCCTTTTCTGCAGTTGATGACAGCGGCGTCCTCGAAATTGATGAGGCTGGATTTGTTCAGTGTTTGACAGATGTGCGGGCGATGAAGACAATGTTGCTTAAACTTAAGAGAGAGTTACAAGAGGTATATATATTTTAGCATTTGATCTGATATTTAATAGTATTGCTTGATCCTCAGTACAAATGGCACTATCATGTTGCTGTGTTGCATCCTCCCTCCCACTCCCCAACAAATGTCGTTAAAGTAAGGGGGGAGTGTTTACTACTTTGTATTCATTGGAACTCTGATCTGTATTCATTCATCTGTATTTATTGGTGGAGATCTATGTTGAACACCTCTACTTTCACATTTATGTGTTTTTGAGAGGGTTAACGGTGCACCCTCCACTTTCTACGACAATTACCCATCCCACGATGCCTTTCGATCCGTTATCTCTTACCCGTGTAAGGTCAAACTATGTCTTAGGCATGAAGTAAAATATCTCAGTATTCAACATAAGTCAAACTAAGTCATCAAGTTTAATTATTTTTCAGGCAGAAGTCCAGTCACCTTTGGGTAAGGTGTCTTCTTTCTCCAGAAGCTCTTCTAACTTGAACGAGTCGGCATCAGAGGAGGTATGACTTTGCAAAGCATCATTTTATAACCATGCAAAATGCTTTCACTTATAGCATACAAGATGACACCCTTTTACTAAATGCATGTAAGCGACTTTCTAAAGGTCGGATACAAGATGTAACATCGCGCAACATAAAATAGATTTCGTATAACAGTGAAAACGACACCACGCACGGTCACTGACACGGTCACGGCAAGGCGCAGTCCGTTTCACACATACAAAAGCTGTTGTAGAGTTACACCGTTTGTCCAACCCTGAGAAGACTAATGACCGCGGAGTTCTACTTCTGCAATTCGTTTTATGTAACGTTACGCGCAATAATGCAGGAGTGGACACACGGTAAAACTGTTGTGCGCAATGTTGCAAGGAAAGTTACAATACCATCCATCCAACCGCCATCTTGTCTGATGGTGAGAGGGGAGAAGAGCTAGGGCGCACTGACCTCGACCCCCCTGGATATGATGGTTCTGCTGGTGATGCAGAACGGATGTAAAATATATCATCTTTCTGTTTTTACCACTGTTACACACTCTACGCACAACACATCGAAACACCGTTAGCAGGAACCTTGTATAATGAACCACATCATCTACCTGGTCTCATGCACCGTTTGTTTATCAATTTAAAGGGTAATCGGCGACACACTTATGACTCAAGTGAGGGGTTACAAGAGAAGTTGCGTCGCATTCGTAAACAGTCCTTATCAAGAAGAAAACAATCCAATTGTACTGAAAGCCCACTGGAGGACCAGTTAGAGACTCATGGTGACGTCACTACTGCACAGGCTCCCTCGGACGTAATAGTGAAGAATAGCAGTGACGACGAGATGAAGAAAATGAAAGAAGAGTTTGAAGAGATGAAAGAAAAAATGAAAGAACTGAAACAGGTTAGGGATTCTGATTATCGTCTATGAAAGGAATTGTTTAATGAAAACTTATACAGCTGAACAGGAAAGGATGAAATACAAACACATATGCACACAAAGATACACCAAGAAGAACAGAAATGCTACATCAAAATAAAGCAAACGAAACGAAGAATATAATCTTTACGCGAAGAACGTTTTTGAAACTGTTCTATTGGGGTGGTGTCTGTTATAGAAGATAAGTGCTGTAGAAATCAGGTATCATAAAAAGGTATATTTAAAAATCTCATTTATATTTTGTTTCATCATTTTTAGGAACGTGATACATTGTTCATGGATAAAGAAGAAATCGAACATGAACTGGAAACTAAAAATCATACCATTAAAATGCTCCAGAAGCAGTTGGTAAGGCGTTTAGTAGGTAGTACTTCAGGAAATGTAGCTCTCTAGCGATAGGGCGTTGTCCCTCGTGATATATATCGGCCCTTCAGTTCCAATCTAAACGTTATCATCCCTGTCCTAGGCTCAGTTTAATTTGTAGCTGTCAGGAATCTGAGCTTATCTATCAATCTGCATGATCCAGTTTTCCTTTTTCCCCTCAATGGATATTGCGTCTTAACATGAAACAAAAATCAACCGATAACAGTGCAGCAAAAGCTAATCAACTTGAGTCCGACGAGAACGACATTTTAGTGTTTTATGTGAGATACGCCACATTTTCACACTTACAGTTATTTTAAGCTATGGAGTGTTGATCCAGTCAACAAATGACCAACTGTATTTCCTCCCAAATGAACTGATCATTCGTTTTTTTATTTTTCAGGAAGCACAAGAGAACAGCGATGAAGTGACATACTTAAAGAGACAAGTAACATCATTAACGCAGCAAATTCGTCAACAGCAGCAGAAAATTTCAGAGCTTAAATACAGAGCAACGTCTCCGGGATCTGCTGTAAGTATCAAAACTAAAGGGAGTGTCGCGGTTATGCTGCGTTGTTTACACCAAGAGTAATGCAAAAAAAGAAAAGAGTCCATTTGTTATCCTTAATTGTGCAATTTCACTGATCGTGCTTATTTCTTTTCTTACAGAAGAAAGAATCCGTGAAGATCGACATCAAGTAAGTTTCCGCCATTCCCAACACACAAAGAGGGACCAAAAGTGTGGCATGGGGGTAGGGGGGAGGTGGAGTGAGGGGGGGATAAATTAACGGTGATATATGACATATGCATGAGTGGCATTATTATGTTGCATGCATTATGGGTGGGGTGGTGTAGTGAGGGATATGTGGCCAGGAAAGTAATAATAAAGCGATAGTAATAATGATATCAATAGTTATATAGATGTATGATGGTAGTATCAACAAGTATACGTAGCTCAGTTGATGTGGCTCAACATGCATGTTAAACAATATTTTACAGCTTTAATTTGCTACTTTAATTCAGAAATAGACTACGCGACGCTTTTGCAAGGCATCTTGAAGAATCGTCCAAGGTAAATTAAACATAGGAAATAAGTTCGACATGTATGGTAAATAATGTGCATGTATATGCTGCATTCAACTTTTACAATTGGATGCAACCTTTACGATACGTACATGTATCAATTTCTTATAATCCATATATCCATCACCTAACCAACCATCAAACGCAGTCATTTTGTAAAGTCCACCCAACTGTTAAATATCTTTCATCTTTTGTGCATATCTTGCGTCCATTGGCAAAAACGCTACCGCCCATCCCATCACGCCATAAAATTCCATTAAGTCACGTGACAGCCACTCGTATACCGTGTGCATGGGCCAAAAAAATACAAATTCGTGCGCAAGACTTTTCAACCCTCGAAAGTCACGTGACTGAAAAACTTCATCCCGTGTTAGTCATGTGACACTACTGCACAACCGTCTCTACGCGTCAGTCACGTGGCAGTTGTGACTGAAAATGAGCAGCTTCGTAACGTGTTGTCACAAAAAAACTTCCTCCACGTGTTAGTCACGTGACAGCCATATGACTGGAATAAAGGTGGGAACATAACCACGTGTTGTTCACTTAACGGTCACGTGACTTAAAAGTGCAGTCCACGTGTATCCACGTGTTATGACCTTTCCCACATGTAAGTCGTGCATATACATATATTGTGACAAGCGAATCCCCCTTTGCATTATCATTATCATACTCATATCAAATACTCATGTTCCACAGAGTCACTTGCTGTTGAGCAAACATATTGAGAAGGCGGAGCTGACCATTAGTGAAGCTCAGAAAGGTCTTAAATCGTTGTCTATCATTTCCTCACCACACACTTCCAGCAACGAAAGTCTCACTGCATCAGGTGTTGTTTTCACTTCACTCACTTCACTTAATGTGCACTTGTAATCACTTGTTAATCACTTGATATAAACCACTTCTTCCATTTAAATTGATAACTTAAAAATTCTTTAGTTGACAATCAATGCAAGATAAAAGTTAAAAAGAGGTGAATTGGCAGCCATGTTGGATAACACAACCAATAATTTGCCATAGTGAAGGCTAACTCCAGACCCGTGAACACTGGCGATATAAGCATAAGTACAGAAATTGACAAAGACAAAATATACGCACGTACCAAATAGATATGTGACACCGTGTTTGCTCCAGCTGCTTTTGCTTACATAGCGTTGCCAATGCACAGTACGTTCCTGCTAGAATGTTTGTTTGTCCGTATTGATGGGTAGATATACGAGATGGGTATATCACACCGTGTTTGCTCCAGCTGCTTTTGTTTACATAGCGTTGCCAGTGCACAGTATGTTCCTGTTGGCATGTTTGTTTGAAGGCTAGATCGATGCACACCGGATGTTTATCCAACATGGCTAGCTGTCGTCGTTCTCACATTTTTGTCAAAATCTCAGTTGAAATGTAGTCTGTGTGGCTGGCCCCTGCTCCCCCTCCCCGTGAGGGTCGGCCACGCAGGCTAGTCAGATGAGCTAGGGCACGTAATAATTGTGTATGATATACAATAATTGTGTATGATATATAATGATTGTGTATGATACATAATAATTGTGTATAACTTATGTATGATGTATATATTTATGTATTATGTATAATGTATTTGCATGTTTTGGTAAAAACTGTTAATAACTATTGCAATGCAATGTATGGCACATGGTTATGTATACAATGTTAAGCATGCGCAATTATTAAGCTGTGTCTGAAGTGCAAGCACGAGCACGCAAGCACGATGCACATAGCTACGTTAATTTGGAAGTTAAAGTGTTATAGTTGTGCACCAAAGTAGTAGGAAAGGGATCGCTTGACTATTTTAGTGCCTACATACAGCACAGCAGTGCACAAACTGCTTAGACACTCCCCCTCCGGTCCCCCCTTAGTAGACTCACGGTAGTCTAGAGAGCTGGCGCACTTAAATGAGTCGATCGTCGCTTTCCTACTACTCTCTAATAAGACAGTGAGTTCTTTCGATCCTGATTGCAGAGTTTACTAGTAACAGTAACAGCAAAGAGCAGTTTTCGTATGAGTGTGAAACGGACTGCTTCATGCTGTGACCATATCAGTACCGTAATGTCTATAAAACATTCAAAATTCCTGTTGTAACTGTGCTGTGACCGTGCCGTTTTCACAGTCATACGAAAATTTCATTATTCTTACTCGTTTATATTGTCTTTCTTTGTCTTTTGGTATATATATTAGTTTGATATCCTACCATTTTAAGTAGGTTTTTACGAATTTCTAGGAGTTTTTCTGATAATATTGGCGTATATGAGCGCTGACAGGGAACTCTGTTTTCTAGGGATCACCCAATTGAACATCTTCCTCTCCCACCCCTTTCGAGTTGCTCTTGCACGATCCTCGCCCCATTTAGATTTATGGCCAATCGCTGGTCTCTGACGAGGAAAGTTTGATTTCGTCGTGTCCATAATTTTACATAAAAGACTCCGTTTGTTCCTTTCTAAAACGAACATCTATTCTAGTGGTCCAATGGTGCCTGCTAGAAACAGAGTTCACTGTGCTTGTCTTTTATAGACCGATTCCTTAAAGGCCCAGACACACGGTGCAACTTTTCCTGAAACATTTGCTGAAACATCGCGCGCAACACAATGTTGCAGCGTGTGTTCACCCATGCCAATGTTTCGCGAAACGTTGCGCGCAACAGCCGCAGAATTCGAAGTAGGATCGAGTTCTACTTCTGCAACTTTCCAGAACTGTTGCGCGCAACATTGCACGACATGTTTCAGCGGTGGACACACGGTGCAACCGTGTTGCGCGCGGTATGTCAACAAATGTTTGGGGAAAAGTTGCACTGTGTGTCCGGGCCTTAAGTCGTAGTTTTGGTTTCTTTGTATCGCTAGGCCGGTCGCTCAAGCGACCACCACAGGAAGCCCAAGGAGTGAACATACCGACTTATGGAATCAGTCTATTGCCTTTTAATGTTTCAAATTAGTTTGAAGTATAAAGACCTTATAAATTTCACAACATCATTTTACTGTAACTAATTTGTTGAATTTTGTTCTTAAAGATGACGCCGATGCAAGGAAAAGGCGATCATCAAGCACTCTAGCAACTCCACCACCACGAGATATCCGACGACATTCATGGACACCTAATTCTATTGAAAAGATTATAAAAACTTGGAAAGAAACGACTCACTCTATTGAAAATCTGACCGCTAAATCACCGAAATCCAGTAAAAAGTCTAGTAAATTAGCTCAACCAGCTGACAGTTCAAATAGCTCACCTCACCTTTCTTTCCTTTGACGAATTCCTGCGCATCAGTAATGTTGATAGGCTGACGAGAAAAAACTGCTGAATAACCGAATAAACGTAATTATTTGATTTAACTCACTATTTCGCATCGTCATTTTGCCCTGGATATACCGTAAGGCCGCAATTCGAGCGCGCGTATTGGTTTTCCACGAAAAAAATAAAAGATTTCGTAAGACCTCTATGCCGGCGTATTTTGTTGCACACTAAAATACACCTTTGTTTGAAAAAGCCATACTCATACTCTCGATTGTAAACGAGTTATCAACCCTATAAAGCAGCCAAAGGAGATGGAGTTAGCTTACCAAAGTACCTGTACGTAATGCGCAACACAAAATACCCGATAACTGATTACAAAATTAAAGGACGCACGACGCAACTTGTCCTGTCCTTTCTCTCCGGCCTGACGCTTAGTGCAACAGCAGAGTTGAAGGGTGTGTTCACTCACTGCAATAGTTGCATGCACCACACGGTGATTTAGGCCTAGTTCAGACCGTACCAAAATGTTGCAACGAAATAATAGGAAACTTCACTGTCTAAATAGCTTTGAAACTGCTGGTTTGATTTAGAATGGCCTCGGTATTTCAGCTTACTAGAGTCACCGTAATAAAAATGACTAACTAGATTTTGAATTGAGAACGACACATTAAGGATGTGGAGCAAGGCCTCAGTAGATTGTTAACTATTCTTAAGAAATATTTGGTCAAACATTAAGAAATAAATAGATTTGATATGCATAGATAGTGATACAATTTAATCTTTACATTTAAACTTAATTATAAGTAAAATCCGGTGTCGACAAAGGCTCGTACGTACTTGCTATACTGAAGTTTGCGTCCCCCGGAAACAAGGTAAAGAATAACAAACCAGATGGAAAGAAGCTGAGATCGAATCGACTTACGTTACGGATGAAGATTTCAGCCCCATCCACATACAACAGTTGTCTTAAAGGCCAGGGAGGGAAACGATATCCAAACCCTTGCCTATCTAGACACTTCGGTGAAGTTTTGTTATGACGCCGGATTCACCAAGGAAACAACAGATATTGGGCTTCCTGTGGTAAAGAGATTATTAAACAGATCGCAGTGCATGCAGGGTAATAGGTCGTCAAATCAAGATGGCGGCCGGAGTTTCACTAAATAAAACCATCTCTTCAGTTTGGCAAAAAATCCTTACTGTTGTAAATAATGCCTTGGTTTACATGGATAATCCAGCAGCGGAAATGCTCCATTGGTCTGGTAATGTAAAAAATGTCTTTGAAGCTGGAGCTTTGGCGGTTTATGATGTTTCTAGTAGACGGGTACGTACGTGTATTAATAAGCTTACTAGTAAAGTCTTATAACTTGCCTTTTTGAAAACAGTTATTAGGTGTCTGTTCTTAGTAGCAGTGCCAATATGACGTACTGTAAAAAGGTACACAGTCATTTAAAGTCTACTTTGATTATTAGCCACATCAAATTATAATTAAGAAGTTAAGTCATTAGTTGCCTCATAATTTAAAAAAAAGGCAATACACAATATGTCCAAATTAAGTAATAATACTGCTTAATTTTGGCACAATATGTCCAAAATAAGCAGTAATACTGCTCAATTTTGGCATATTGTGTTTTGCCTTATTTCCATTTTGTTCTTGACTTTGGAGCAACTTTGGAGTGATTGGTGATCCCAAACAAAAGGCATTGTGAATCCTGTGAAAATAAATTGAATTTAACAATCAAATTACATATCAATGAATTTCTCACTAGTCTGGCAATGAATGTGAAACAAAAGCTGTCTTCATTATAACATCAGTTATCCATGGCCAGACATTGGATGATATCAGTGCCATCGTCCAAAGCAGTGATTTCCAGCACTGTACTTTACTGTGCACAGTACCTGAACAAGTGAACTCATTTGCTAAACATGTTGATAATATGGATGGGTCTGTGTTTGGAGAACTGTCATTAAAACTGAGAGAATGGATGGGAAACCCTGTAAGTACCATAGTCATGGTTTAAATAATACAGATGGTCATTATAAAATACAGCATGCTCAGGCCTGTACACGAGCTGCATGCCTTACTGATTGATTCCTATCTGGAACTAAGAAGTGTCATTACTATAATTCCTAACTGTGATTAAATTGTAATTTTAGAACATGTACAGCAGAAATTAATATTTTTGTTTTGTCATCATTTTTGCAGTACTCAACAGTAGACATCCATCATGTTCCTCTGTTTGCATCTCAAATTTGTCCAGGATTATTTTTCACCCCAGGTTATTCTACATTTTTCCCAATTATGCCAAGTGACATTTCAAGGTTACAAGGATTTCTACGATCCACAGTGAGTTGATTGGCAATTCAACTGTAGCACATTGCATTGTATACTGTAAATATAACAATTTAACAATAATTAATTGTGCTTAAGTGATACTATGTAAATCTTGAGTAATTAATATGTACAACATAATATGTGTTTGATAGCCTTTTGGATTAATTGGTAACATGGTACTAAATCTGCTATATATTCTGGCAGGCAAAGGAATGTGTAAACAACTTAAAAAAACAAACTTAAGGCTTCCAATCAGTCAAGCTTGACTTGTCTTTGTTTTAGATTTCCCAGTGCATATATTATATATATTGTCCACCAGAATAACAGATTTTGTACCATGTGACTAGTTGATGCAAAAGGCCTATTACCTTAGTTAGCAATAACCTAAAGGTAATACATTTTACTGGTAGATAATGACTATGAATAATGTTACGGTCACTACCCCTTATTGTTATGGCAAGAATTTTGTTTATGTTTTGAACATGGCCATGGTCCATCTCACATTCATACATCTGCCATGCTATTATAGACAATAATAGATCACGAATAATAAATAAATAGTATTAATCTCACATTCATACAAAAATCTGCTAATTATGCTTCTATAGACAATAATATAATTAGAGGTTAACGCACACAGCGAGTGAATTATCGGGATTTATCTTCACGAGTTTGCTAACAATGAACAAGAAATTGTATTAAATACTGCGTTAGGCGTTAGCTGAGTGCAGTATGAGAAAATTTCGAGTTCATTGTTAGTAAACGAGTGAAGATAAATCCCGATAATTCACGAGCAAAGAGTGCGTTAACCTTTTTATTATTCAATTTGAATACACTGCAGAAGCAGGCTAAAACTGTCAGTCGACTTCACTAGAAATAACTCAAGTCACTCAAAATAGTAAGACTTAATTCAAAATTAGTTTAATAGCATTTGGTAATTTTAACAATACAAAATAAATCTTTAAGAAGAAAACTAGGAGAAAAGTAGAGTGATAGATAATAAACGAGTTCTCAGAATCCATGTTTACAAAGTTCTTAATTGCTTGGTAAAATTGAAATCGTCCATATAAACAAAGAACTCAGACTTTTTTGGATCGTTAAAAGTGATTGACAGCACTGAGTCCTAGGACTCTGTAAGTGAAAGGTCTAGAAAATTATCGCTGGAGTTATGGATATAGGTTTAAACTGGCGACTTACGGTTGAAACGCTGCTAAACTTTGGTGCCGCCGGCAAGAAGCCGGGAAGAAGTAAGTAGTTTTCGACGAGCCGAAGGCTGAAGTACTTGTTTGGCGTTTTCTTCGATTCCTGATAAAATTTCTTTACCCCATCTGAGAGAAGTTGCGGGGAAAGGATTTCCAGACTTTCTGTTGGATATTTTTTGGATAGCCAGTCTAAAAAACAAAAATTATAATGATGAATTTGCAAAGCTGGCGAATAGTGTTTTGACAAAAACAACAAAAAACTGAATACGGTTTGAATGAAAGTTAGAACTTCGTAAGCTTACCATTAAAAACAGAGACAGACTTGTGGCGACAGACTTTCTAAACTTTCTATGAGATTAAGGTTTTGGATAACCAGTCTAAAAAACAGTAAATATTAAGATGAATTTGGAAAGCTGGCGAACTCTGTTTTTAAGCCGTTGAAATATGTTGATCTCAGTAAGCTCCAAAAACTTCAATGAAATTGAGTTTACCTTCAAAACAGGCATGCTAAGCAGTTTTAAGTATGCTCGTTGATCTTCTCATTTTCAAAAAATCCTCAAATTTATCACCAGGAACATTTTTTCTTTCCAACTATGATGTATTGCCTATGATTTGTCTATATTTATTACGTCGGTATTATTACGTGGTGTCGTGTTGTCACGTCATAACCACGCGTCACGTGATACAAACTGACCAATCAGAAAATCAGAATTTGTACAGTGTATGAAAATTGAATAATAATTATTAATATTACTATGATCAAGAATAATAAATAATGGCAGGTGTATAAAGTGACAAAATGTCCCCCAAATCCCAGGGAGGTTCAGTGGATGTTCTGAGGCCATAATTATAGGCCATGGGAACTCACTATGACAGCCATACACTGTTAGGTAGTAGTACTCACTAATACGACCCCATGTTTACTGATGAGGCTGTATTAGTACTATTAAATACTACTTCATCTTGAAAATACATTGTATGCACAAGATTGTATTTGCAGCAGTGATCAGGCTGGCATAAAGAGATTAAACTGGTATTACACAGTTACATGTATTTAACTATAATAAATTGGATTTTTTTCTAGGGAGACAAATCAAGAGTTTTTAATTTTTTGAGTGATATTGAGATGTCTTTGCTACCTCATAGTCTACAAGTAAAAATCAAGGTAAGGATTCAAAATATTTGATGAGCAAGGATTTCTAAGGCACAGGGAATAAGGTTTGCTCAATTACACAATGTAGTACAATGTACAATGAAGGGGAGGAGGGGGGAGGGGGTAGAGGGGGGAGGGGATAGAGGGGGTTTATTTATAGCAGGCCCATGTTCTTCAGGGATTTAAAAGTAGGCAGTCCTTAAATTTTGTCATAAATGACAGTGTAATTTGTCCAAAAAAGTAGCTAGTAGGTAGTACTTGATTGAAACACCAGTTGTAGACAAAACTGCTGGGCACCAGCACAGAGTGCTAGAGAACCTCTATTATCATATATGATCCATATGACCCTGCTCCCCTGCTCTTAATAAAACCTTCTAAAAGGTCACATGATGGAGGCCAGATGTACTTATCAAACTAACATTATCATTAATTATTATAATTAAAACCTAGACATTATCAAAGGCCCAATTAATTTCACCATATAATTGGTATGTGATTTTTAGATGTTTGCAGCTAGTTTGAGTAGTATGTTTGAGATGATGGACATCAATGAAGACTGTTATGGCATGGGTTATATCAGTAAACTTGTAGCTAGTGAACTTGCAAATATGCCATCTGCAAGAGGACGAAGAAAGGTAAACAAAAAGTTGTAACATTCCAACCAGATAAAATGAACTCCCCTTGAGGTGGGCACCCAGTAAACCAGCTATGTACTGTCCACCTTGGACATATCTGCCTTTTAGAGAGTTTGCAATATATATATATATATATATGTGCTATTGTGTAGTTTTGGTTTGTTTATAGTGAACATCAATCTATTGGTAAGTGGTCAGTAACGTGCTTCACTGACCACTTACTGTCACGTTACTATTACCTTAGGCACCATAACTATACATTGGGGCATTACGACTTACAGTGAGGCATCGTGACAGGTTTTACAGGGGGCATTATGGCAATGGGGTGTCGTGACTGCATACCCATAAACATGCAATAATGGATGGATGGGAATCTGTAAACTGACATTTCAAGGGTTAAGGCCCTTCATCAGTGACAGTCAACTCCCTTTATTAGAACTATTAGGTGGGCCAATTCTTATAATGCTGTTCTAGAAGTGCATGATTGAATAACTTACAGGTATTCTGTATTTTCTAGACAGCAAATGGACGAGCATCTCTAGTCTTGATTGACAGGACATTGGACTTGGTGGGACCCTGTGGACATACTAGTAATACCATTGCCGACAAGATTATTAATCTGTTGCCAAGGTTACCATACCATCAGGTGGATGTTAGTGTAGATATGGCACAACTCTGTGCAAGTGGCAGGTACAACTGTTTAACATTTAGTAATGTGGGTGCATATGCATCGTCTACTGTTCTTATATACTGTTATTAACAAAACTTGTGCTAACTATCTCAAATTTGGGACTGCCTATATTTTGTTCTTTGTGACTACTGCATTAATCAATATACAGGACATGTATGTCTAATCCTGTAATGGATTACTTCACAATTCTTCAATTTATTATTTTGTTTTTCCATCACTAACATTGTTGTTTCATATGTTTAGCATTACCCCAGATACTGTAGCTCCAGGATGTCTGTCTCATTCTAATGACAAAGTGTCACAAGTTTTACTAAACTCCTTGTTTACTAAAAGGCAAAAGGTAGAAGTACAGTACTATACAGTATTATTTTATAATTCCAAAATGTTTACCCTCTTGTCTGTTTGATCTTGTTTGCTTGTTTGTTTAAAAATCTATGTACCTACAATGACATTTTACTCATACAAGATACTGACAAAACGTATTCCTTGTAAACATTGTTTGAACAGGAAGGATTGATGGATCTTTCTCGACACTTGTATAATGCATTAAATAAAGAATCACTAGAGGTATCATCTAAAGATTCTCCTAACAAGGTGACTGTAGAAAATCTACAGTTAATGGTTGACCAGTTCAGGTATGTACATGTATAACTGCATATCATAGCATCACTGCATATCATGTTCCCCCACCATCACTACTAACAGTATCATTTGGCTGACCTACATCTACCATGGGTGTTGTGACTGTTGTTGACAGAACTTTGTGGGGCAAAGTTTGAAATGGGTTGGAGTTAACCCAACAACTACAACAAATGTCCATCCATGTGCAAATGCATCTAACATGTTATGTACAGTAGATGCAATAGAGCCGATTGTATGACTGGGAAATTTCAAATGTTTTTAAAGAAACTAACAGTACTGATACAGTCACAGTACGGTGCGGTAAGTTTCCCCGCTCATACGAAAATGACTCTAATGTTGGATGTTGGGAACATTTGCATTGGGCTTGAGACTTGTAGGCAATAAGTTCATGCAGGTGTCGAGGATGGGGGTGAGGCTAATAGGGTGTATACCACCCATTTGCTCCCCTTCAAGATCACACATGTATTCTAGTGAAGGACCACAAATACAAAATATCATCCTTTGGCTTCAAGCTGGTTGAATTCCAATCTATTAGAGGTGAAGGCTTAAGGACTGATTAATGACAGATACATGTACATGTCTGCAGACATGCAATTAAACTGCTTTCCCAATTTTTCCCCTCAACCAATCTACTTATAAATATATGCTTTAATATACATGAATCATTGTTTTCAGAGGACAGCCAAAGGCCTTTAGAAACCATAGTGCTCTTCTACAGATTGCTGTTGCCACAATAGATGCTCTTCAACATAAAGATGTTAATCACATGCAAAGGTTGCTAAGCAAAGAGAAGGTGACAAAACTCATTGTTTCCCATAAAAAAGTTAAATTGTGTTTCTCAGTTACTTTAAACTTGTCTATCTGTATGCGTAAAATGGGTTAATAAAGAGTCTTATGTACAGTAATTATTAAAAACTCCAATGTACTGTCCCTAAGGGCACTTCAAGCAAGCAACCACTGCAAATGATTTCCTCAAGTTTTCCATGTTTAGGGGTTGGTGAATAGTGCCACTAAAAATATCAAACTTACAAAATTTCTGTCAAATTTCATGGGTCTCATAGTCATAGTCATAGTTTTTTAGTAAAAAGCCATCTCTTTCAGAGTCTTGAATGTTGTAATAATGTAAGCAATGGAAGCAGGTTTCAGGCATACAAGAAAAACACTGGTCTTGAACAGTTTCACACTATCTACCACCCTAGACCATCCCTAGACATGTTTGTTAACCAAGAATATCTACTAATACCATAAAACATAAATGCATAATCAAATGATGTAATATTAACTTTTATTTGCACCTCAGTAATAATTACATTCATTTGATTTGTAATTCTTTCAGGGATTGTTTGTAAGCATTGGTGAAGATGACACTCAAAGTATCATAACTGATCTTATTTCTTCCTTGGAACACAACAAAGAGTAAGTTCATTTGTGTGAGGGACCAGTCATTTGCTTTTGTCTCCCTTGTAGTGTGATACAGGGCCGTAGCCACCGGTTTGGTTAGTCAGGTTTCAACAGGACCAACTTTTACCATTAAAACCACTGTTATTACAGTTTTGAAATCATGAATCCATGTAGAAAAACAAAAAAAACTGTCCTGATCAACTTTTAAAAAACCATACCATTGTTTAAGTTGTGGCTACGGCCCTGTGATACCTCCACTTGCATAATAACAAGCCCCTCCAAACCACAGTCTTGACTGGCCAATTTTGATACAGAGGTTGAGTTTTCACCAATAATGTCAGAACACTGTTGGCTTCACAGTAGCATATCACCCAATTCCCAGTCAGAATTTTGTCAGATTGAGTGCATAATAATGCAAACTTTAGTAATTAATTGTAAGAATTATGGTATGTATGGATGTCTTTGCCTATTTTGCAGGTTTCAGAGTCTAGAAGATATTTTGTTATTGTTATCTTATCTATATTCAATGGTTGGGGATGTGTTTTATGACTCACCAGCTGAACTAGAAAAACTTAAGGTAATTCATAGTTTTTTTCCCCTCCCTCCCTTTCTCCTCCCCCCCCCTCCTCCTCCCCTCTTCCCCCCTCCCCCCTCCCTTCCTTGCTCTTGCTTCTTCTTTTGCTTTCCTCCTTCTTTCTCCTCCCTCCTTTCTTCCTCCT
>JALIZF010000746.1:0-65855 GCA_029948255.1 Telmatactis stephensoni
TTGGCAACAAGAAATTGTTCAGCTGTCCTGTGAATTTTGCATCATCTAGCAGACATGTCAGAGTAGTGGCTTCAAGTGACAACATAAGATTTTTCCTGTAAAACATACAGTTATGTTTATGTATCGTTACTACTATCTCTTCAGAATATAGCTATTAGTACAAATACTGACCCATTCAAAATTATCAAACCTAGGAGCTGAGACCAAAATGGCTCCTGGGTACACTAGTAATATTTGGATTTTCATATGTTTTATCTATGAATGTGCTGAATAAATGCATGTACATGTAGGATACCAAGAATTTGTCTCAGTGACACTGTTTGAAACATCCACATACACCTGCTTTTATAAAATTATCTCATCAATGCAAAATTTCCCAATGTTAATTTTGGTCTCAGCTGCCATTTTTGAAAGGGTCAACGTTTGTGCAAAATTAGCTATATACAAACTATATTTACTGTATTTATTGTACATACAATGAGACTCCAGATGTGTTATGGTCGCCTCCACTGCAAAACAGTGGGTGTGCTCTAACATCAATCCCTTGGCCCAATGCTAGAATCCTTAAAGTAAGGGTTTTCCCAACATTTCTGTCTTTGGAATACAGTATACCAATTGAGCTTTCATCTGGAAAAAAAGCAAAAAGCCTGAGATATTTCATAAAGTAGTGTTTACATGATTGAGTTTTTATAAAGACCTCAACATTATCTGAAGTCAACAAGCATATCAAAGTTCCTGCATATACAACTGATTACAACACAAATTGATAGTGTTGTGATCAAAAGTTCATTTTCTATAATTTGTCATTTTAAAGTACATGTACATGGAAATTGCTGCCAATAAAACATTGTCAAAATGAGCTTCCATGTTATAACATACTGTAGGAATGTAACTCACCAGGAAAATTTTCTCCATCAGTCGTCAGTACAGACTTTATGTTACTGTATAGTATGAATGATGTGCCAAGTAGAAATGCTGTTTTATTGGCACCAAAGTTTTCAGACAGTTCAATAAATCTATTATAATAGAAACAGAATTGAATTAGTTCAGGTCAGGATGCACTACACAACTTGTGTGCAACATTCTACAGGTACCCAAAACAGAGTTGTAATGTGTATCCACCCTTCGAATGGTTACAGTTGTACATACATGAATAGTGACATGAAGTGTTGCAGGCAACAGTTGTTGAAGTACATTAGAATTGAGCTCTACTGTACATGCATATACTGTCAGTAGTTTTTGGGCATGAAATGTTGTATGTGTCCAGATTATTGGCCTCTGCTTTTCAGAGACTAAGACTAGAAAGTAATTACATTGTATTACATGGATAACTACAAAACCTGGGCTAGGGCCATGGCCTACTCTATGGCAATTGGCCCACCCTATGGCCTACCATTATTTTCCATTTTTTACATTTTCATCACAAAAGTCATGTATTATCACCTAGCAGTCTATCTTACAATCTACTAGCTAATAGAACCAACTTTGCAGCTAGCAGCAGCATACCCTGGGCTCCAGGGGTTTTTATTTGCTTTCTTCAGTGAGTCATTATTTTGAGACAGGTTAGCTCCTATCAAACAAATGAACATCAGAATGAGACGATAAACCCTAGCTGGAACCCAGGATAGCAGCAGCACATCTCCCAACTCAAATTCGGTTTGGAACCAGTACAGAAGAACGCCTTGGGGATTTCGTAAATGAGGGGAAAGTAGACTATTAACACCATTTTCAATCCATCCTGCTTCAAAACTGTTCTATCTTTATTTAGAGCCATGAAGCGCTTCTAGTCAACAAAATAATTGGAAGCTAGATATTCATGCCAGACCTGGACACAGAGTACGAAGCGATCAAAGTGTGACACAATGGCTGGACAAGGTCGATCAAATACATGTATTTACTTAATGTACAGCAGTCCAGAATTTTTCCAATTTTCTCTATAAAATCAATTTTATCTGATCATTGAAACTGTTTTGTCTTAATTTGAATGCTTCTAAAAATTAAAAAAACAAAAAACAAAAACAAAAAAACAAATCTGTGTCCAGCAGTTGTGTCACACTTTGATTGCTTAAGTTTGTACTCTGTGTACAGGACTGGCAGGAATGCCTAGCTTCAACTTATTTTGTTGACTAGAAGCCCTGGGTGGTTCTAAATATAAATAGAACAGTTTTAAAGCAGGATGGATTGAAAAGGGCATAACTAGTCTACTTTCTCTTCATTTACAAAATCCCACAGGCATTCTTTTGTACTGGTTCCAGATGGAATTCGGGTGGGATGAGCTGCCACTAGTTACAAGTCGATTCTAAGCTAGTAGAATGTAAGATCAGAGGTGATAATACAAGACTTTTATGATGAAAATGTAAAAAGATGGAAAATAAAGGTAGGCCATGGGGTGGGCAATAGAGTAGGCCATGGCCCTAGCCCAGGTTTTGTAGTTACCTCACCAAAACTACACAGTAAAATATTCTCATAATAACATAACTGTACATTTTTTGTAAATGCAATTCAACTGAACTAACATAAAACTTAACAGCAATGATTAATGGGCTTACTGCCTGACTAATTCCACCATGAGGTCACATCTGTCCCCAGCAGCAATGAAGCAAAACAGCAGCACTCAGCAGTAAGGTTTGCACTCATCTGCCACAACTTGTGTGCTAGCACTGCGGCAACTGGGGGCCAGAGAGGGTACCCTTCAGCAGCATTAGCTAAACCAGCAGCCTCCATTTTAACAGCAGAAAAGTTGAGTAGCAAAAATTACACCGATCTGCAATGTTCACTGAGCCAAGGGGGGCACCACATGCACAGCAGCAAGTTGACCAGCCACCATGATTTTAAATTTGATTTGATTTGAACTCGAGCCAAATTAATAATAGATAGAATTGGTACGGGTATACTGTAAAATCAATATTTTGCAATTTTTTGAATAGACTAGAATTATGTACTTGTGCTGCATATGCAGTTCCTTTTTGCTTTAAGCGTGGAGTATAAAACTTTCACATTGAAAAGTACTGAGAATTTAAAAGTGCAAAATGAGTGTTGGCCCTAAAAACTATGCACATTAAGGGTGTTTTCCATTTAGTAGAACCAACCTGTCATAACAGCCTGATTTCTTAGGACTGATTCCAGCCAGAGCTAGGAATTGACATTTACCATGTAAGAACTGGCCGTTCTGGCCAGCTGGTTCCACTAACTGGAAAGCACCCTAAGCCTCCTTAAGACATCTGTATTGGTGTAGTTGTTAAGAACGCTTCTACAAGTTCAAGACTATACAATGAAAGTACAAATATAAATACCTTTGACAAACATCCTTTAAGACATTTTCATTGAGAACACTTTGCTCCAGGTCTGTTTTAGACCAATCCTTTTCTGTAATGAAGTATCTGTGTTCCTCTGGAGGGACCACCATTTTATTACAAATATGCAACTACAGTTGTATCAAGAGAAACAGAAAGGCATGTAAATATATAGCAAAATATTGGAAGTTTTGAAAATGTGATGAATGTTTTTGTTACCTCTTTAGATAAAAGCCAGTAGCCATTTTCTTGATAACCAAGATGATGTGCTTTAAAGAACTGTGGTTGATTTATTGCGTCTTCATTTGAACCCACTTGTAAGAATAAATAATATTTAGCAAGGATACCAGCTGTTGTGTTTCCACCTAATTGAAAGATTCCGTTTGCACCAAAATTCTTCCTCAGCTCAGTCAAAAACTTCTGCTTTGAGTCAAATGCAAAGGTAGGTAGTACTATTGTTCTGTGAAAAAACAACATCAGAATATACATGTACATGTAAGCCAATCATAATATCTGCCTGCACCTTACAGTAGATACTGAGCATTAGAGCATTGTAGATTAGTTTTAATTGAAGAACGTTACATACATACACACATTTCAATTTAAACTTTAGAGGTGCTGATGGATTAAAATAATAATTATTTGAGGGGAAAAAATTAGGAGAATCAGGAATGATTACAACAGTAGGTCAAAGCTAGTCTCCCTCGCAGCCATGTTTAGCCTCGTCACACAACGCTCCCTCGGAAAACCCGGCTGCTTCAGTGAGCGTTACATTCCGTTCCCATTGTATCAGTTGTCCAATCAGAAGATACATTAGCAAACGGTCCATTTCCCGCGTTCCGGAAATGAGTTTTATATCTGTCAACACCACAAAGAGAGTAAACATTGCACTACCAAAAAAGGTTTCAAATTTTTCAATACGAAAAGATATATACAGATGGAAGATCAGTAAAACTTTCTTCTTTGTATATTTCTCAATTGATACCAGATACTTCGAATGAAACGAAGTGAAGTGTTTGTAAACTAGCTGTTGTTTAGGGATCCAAGGTTAATCCAATTATTCTCCAAGTCAACGGAACGCTATATGTAGACCTTTTGGCGCAAATGGCTCCTTGATTTTGAGAGCCAAGCTCTGATTGGTTAACGAATTGGAATGGAATGTAGCGCTTGGTGAAGCAGCCGTGTTTTTCCGAGGGAGTGTTGCATGACGAGGCTAAACACAGCTGCGAGGGGGACTAGGTCAAAGCCCACTAGCTGAAAATCTTTGTCAGAGACAACAAATGTAAATGCATGTAGTTCTTTACTCATACATGTATTACGGAAATTTAATTTCTTTCTAATTATTATTAAATACATTTTTCTAATTCAAAAGAAGGAAGGAAGAGTAGAGAAAGAAGAAATCAGAAATGAGTGCAACAGCAACTCAAAACCCACAGTGATCATTTCAGTGTATGTACTTACAAACAGGTATAGAGTCTTACTTTGTTACTAACTCTCCACAAATGATTGCTGAGCATTTCGCTACCCAACAACCACATTCTTCTTCCTTGGACGAAGAAAGTAGGCCACAAAGAGAGAGATTAAAATTACCAAAAAATTCATAGCCATTTGTGGCCCAAAATAGGGTATTTTCATTATCCACGACGAACTTAAGTTCCTGATTTGGAAAGAAAAGAAATGGAATGAAAAAGAAAAAAAGGCTACGATTAGGATTTAGATTTATTTTGGTCAATGTTTAGTGAAGTACAGTAATTGAGAATGCATACCTCTTCAACACTACTACTTGTACCTTCACTGTCTTCATCAATGTCATCCATGCCTGTCAATGTGGAACAAAAATGTAAATTACACAGGGAAATTTGGGTTGCAAAGTACTTAAAATATAGCAACACTGCAGCAAAAAGAAAAGATTATAAAAAGATTTCTGATAAATCAAGTCCTATATATGGAAATCTTGCAAGGATCAGCAAATGTGGCTATAACTTAGTTGTGGCTGGGTCATTACTTTGTAATTTGTAAACATGCTTCTTTTCAAAAACATTAATACATTTCCTCGAGTTATAAGTTAAAGCCGATACTCTATATAGTGATACTTCGTATTTACTAACAAACGAATTGTAATGCTAATGTGCCAGCCATTTGAAAAATATCCAATCACTCTCTTATATTGCCACATGAATGATAAGGGTGAATATACAGTATCCTTACCTAACAAAGAGATTTATCGGCAAATCTTTCAAGATTTCTCCGCCGTTCTTGTGCCTTGGTGTTGATCTTGTAACTGTACCGCTAGTGCTGGGATTAGCTATGCTACATGACCCTACATAACGTACATCGATCGTCTTCCTTGATAGAACTCCGTGACGATTTTTACAGCTTTGTCGACATAACTTGAACGGGAAACTCTATTAAAATTCACAAAATAAAAAACTCCTTACAAGTTCAGCTTTCAAAATAAAAAATATGTCCAGGTTGAAGTAAAAATACATTAAAAATCTCTTTTCCTTCGCTCTTGATACTCTGTGAACAAAGATGGTCGACGGTCGACGCCGTAATTTCGCGCCTAAATGATTCAACCAATCAGCTATCAGAAATCCCAATGATTGTACAATCTAGTCCCCAGTCTCCTCCCGCGCAGTCGGTCAAAGACTGCTTTTCCTCCATGTTTCCTCGCTTTTCCTCGACTCTCTTTTTACGCTTTAGATTTCATCAATGAATTTCCTTTAAAATCCTGTCATTTAAAGATAATTGTTAGGCAATGAGCTTTTATCGTTTAATTCCAAAAGTCACAGTGCAGAAATATAATTACCATAGCTGGAAAGAGCACGAGTCAAAAACTGCCCGGCCTGAAGTTTGAATGAAGTACCAGCAAAGGTTTTCTATAGGAAAATTCATGGGATGACGAGGAAATTCCACGTTGAATTTCACTTGAAAAAACGATATTTTTTCAAGTGTAATTCCCGAGTCGGGAAATGAATTTTCCTTGAATCCCATAGCGGACATAGAAACAATAAAAAGAGCAGATTTTGTCCATTTTTTCAAAGCGCACGGCAAACCATTCAAGAGCAAGTACACAAAAATAGCCAGCGAATGAGAATGAAGTTGTAGTCGTGAATGAAAATCGTCTCACTTGCAAACTTACTTTGCTTCAACCTCGTGTCGAGTATTTGAGGAACAAGATTATTGTCAAACTATACTGGAAAATTTCCTTTATTTGACTGCAATTGGAACTGAAAACCATGTTAAAAAACTCATTAATAATTCATAAGGCAAACACAATGAAAATCGCCACCGTGACGAGTGTCTTTATATCTGATAAAGATTCGGCCTAATTTACATCAACTTTAACCTCGATTTTCTCCAAGATAAATGAAGATATTTTTGATTTTCTTTTAGAGAACAACTCTAATATGGGTTGGAGTTTTTTAAGCCGTATAAAGAACTCGAGATCGTGTTTTATCGGTATAAAGATCCTCGCCTACGGCTCGGATCTTTATATCCAATAAAACACTCTCTCTAGTTCTTTATGTAATGTATAAAGAACGAGAGAGCGTGTTATATCGGTGGATAAAGATCCGAGCCGAAGGCGAGGATCTTTAGACCCGATATAACACGCTCTCGAGTTCTTTATATTACTTATCAAACGTCTAGTTGTCAATTATCATATTGGACCAGAATTTTCCAAGTTTGACTACTTTTGGCTTAGAAAATCCAAGTTAAAGTTTATGCAAATGAACAAAAATCTTTATCCGATATAAAGATCTACGTTACGGTAGTGATTTCCATTGTGTTTTCTAATGAATTATTAATGAGTTTGATAAACTATACTAAACATTGTCCTAGAGGAATGTCGATCTCATGAATGGCAAAACAACACTCAAACAAATCTATTGGACTGTGTATTTCTGTTGTTTTGTTTTCAAAAACATCTATGATTTCTGTTTTGAAATAAGTACGGTGGCCCACAGGAGCAAAACACAATGCAAAATTCCTTTGAAAACACAACAAAGTTATGGAACACAACAATCTTTCACTGTGAACACTGACAACAAAGTTTCGTGGAACACAACCGCAATCTTTCACTGAACACAACAAAGTTTCGTGGAACACAACAATCTCTCACAGAACGCAACAAAGTTTCACAGTACACAAGTCTTTCACAAGCAACTAAAATCTTTCACGGGGCAACACTCTTTCACAAGCACAGCTGCCACAGGCTTCCCAGTCTGATTATCTGTGGATTATGTCTAGTAACGGTCATTTCCAGGTTGAAAGCCAAATATACCCTGTTAGAAATGCTCTCAAAATGACTGATTTTTTATGGCAAATATTGAGTTCAAAAATAAAGATTAAAAATGCTTATTTAAGTCTCGGAACTCAGGGATAGCTTAATTGTTACCTCTTTCCCTCATCCCTCTCCTCCCCTCACCCCTATTTGCGTGTTCAAATGGAAGATTCTGGTCTACGTCGATCAGGTGGCACATACAGCACAATCGGAGAACAGTGAAAACGATAGCCTGGTTTTCACTATCGAAGCAAGACAACGCCAAGCTCGTCTTTTCACTTGTAAAAGTAGCGACGCAAGCATAAACGCTAGCGCAAAAGAACGGAAGGTTTTATTTTTCTTGCGCGGGCTTGCGTCGTCTTGCATCGTCTTTCGTTGTCTTTCGTCGTCTTGCGTTGTCTTGCTTCGTCTTGCTTCGTCTTGCGTTGTCTTGCGTCGTCTTGCTTCGTCTTTCGTTGTCTTGCGTCGTCTTGCTTCGTCTTGCGTTGTCTTGCGCAGTCTTGCATGCGTTGTGTTGAGTCATCGTGCGTGGTCTTGCGTGGTTTTCCGTTGTCTTGCGTCGTCTGGTGTACTTGTCTTGCGTCGTCTTGTGTCGTTAGCGTGAACCAGGCATTATATGGTGTTTTATCCCACACCATAGGAAATACAGCCAATCAGAAAGCAGGAAATCCGTTGTATATTCGGCGGTATTCAACGTCTCTTCCCATGAGACATTGCCGTTATTTGCTGTATTTTCTATGGTGTGGGCTTAGTGTAGAATAAGATAATTGTATGTATTTGCTACCTGACGCATAAAATCAAATCAAAGCGATTTTAATTCATGCCAAGGGGAAAAATTCTAATGTAAGTCAGGAATTTTGTAAGAAATGGTTTCCAATTATATTATTTAATTAAAAGTAAAAATATTATCACTTGCGAGACAAAAAGTCAACAAAGAAACAATGCAGTAAGTTATTTGAATAATTATAATTAAAAATTAAAAATTAAAATAAAATGTATCAGAAAAAATATCAAAAACACCAAACATTTAAAAACAAGTTCAAAAAGATGTAATTTTAATCCAACACAAACTGGGGCCTACAAACATCACAGAATTCCTGCGCTCAAAGTTGGAACCAGTTACCTAATGACATTAAGTTACTTTTATCTAAAAAGAAATTAAAAAAAGCACTTAAATGTTACCTTACTTAATCTGAAGCTATAATTAGGTGATAGATTTTATATATTTTATTTTATTTTATTTCTTTTTTGTATAGTTTTTCTTCCTTTCTATTCAGTTATTCATTTTCTCTACCGCAGTTCCCTATTGAAAATCACTATTGTGATATAGGCTTACTGATTAAAGAAATGATTTATTTATTATTATTTATAACTCAAAGCTTGGGAAAGAAACGGAAAAAATGAAGAAAAAAAGAAGTCAGAAAAGAATCCGGCGTCGACGAGGATCGAACCTGTGACCCCTTAAAGAGCACCCCCCGGAAATAAAATAACAGACTGAATGAACAACTGTAAAAAGAAAAAAAGAAAAAGAAATTTTGGGACGATTCTCCCGAGACATTCTGCGAAGCTGAGACATCGAATCGACTTACGTTACGGATGAAGATTTCGGCCTCATCCACGCTATCCCGGTGCTACACATTACAGTTATCTTAGCCCGAAGGCCAGGGAGGGAGACGATATCCGGACCCTAATCCATACCTTTAGATATCACCTTAGACCGCTGCGCTACCTAGACACTTAATAAATTTAATGATTAATTGGGGTAGTCTATTCGGCGAAGTTTCATTGTAATGCTAATACTCCCCAGGGAAAGAAATGAACCAATCAGAGTCCAGCTATCAAAAAATAGCTGTTTTCTAAATAAATAGAAAGAGAAAATAAAAGAATAAGTTTTCAGGAACATCGAGCTTGTCTGCATTGTTTTACTCCATCGATTTGTCCCAATTCCCCAGTGAGATAGAAGAACCAATCAAAATCTAGTCGATTGAAGAGGGATCAATAAATTTCCATGATTATTTTAAGTACAGCAAACTTCAAGCCGCTACGTACGCTATTACTTATGGATTTTTATTTCCGTTCCAAAGTGAAATGATCGGCCTCACTGAAGATGTTAAGTTGGAATCCACGTTTCAGGAATATTTCTAGAGCGTAATCAGATTAAGGCATCAGCAAAGGTAACTTCTTTTATAAGTTAAGGTGATTTAAAATTTGGATTGATACTTTTAGCTCATCGTTTTAAAACAAATCTCGTAGTTGTTTACATGTACGCGTTTGTTCTTCAATATTAACACCAAATTTGTTAGTTACATGGTCGATTTGAGTTTAATTGTGTAAGTAGACGAGAAATTAAATTATAACTGATCTCGTCAAAATGTATCCACGAAAACTCCACAGAGAATCTCGTAATGCAGAATGCCAAACTCGCGCAAGTTTTTATATTGTCGTATTCAAAATATTGGAAAATGTCATTTCTGCCTATAAACTTAAAAACACAAAAAAGTAAACCTTTTAAATCTTTCATAGTGCTGTCATTACATGATGAAATCTTTCAAGTGATTCACTGCTCTGCCTGACGAATTATCCTATACATAGTCAAGATAACTAAAATTACACGATTGTAAAAACCAGAGTAAGCACCAGACTGAGACACCACGTCACGTGATTTGACATGTTTCACCGCATTTGTGCTATTTATGCTAAGTGGGACGACGATGAAATCTTGACCGTTTGAAAGACGATTTTTCGGATTAAAAATCAAAATATTAGTTGAGTTTACTACTCTCCGCCAAAAAAATGCATTTTAAGCACATTATCACGGAGAAATTTGTGTTTAAAACCTAAGAGAACAATAGCGTTGAGTAACTGACGTCATATGACGTCAGTTCCTCAAAATTTAGATGCTAAAATACTTAACAATTTCTATCCGTCTCCTCTAAATAAGAAGAAAATGTTGCTTCATGGTGTTAGTTGGAGCCATAATTATCGGTGTGACTGAGTTTCAATGCAAGTCATTTTCATTCGTTATAAATTTTCATCCAAGTGCTCCTTTGAATAATGGCGGCCGATAAAAGCAGAGGAAAGTAGCTCCTTTTGAGGATGTTCTTTTTATCGTACGACAAAATCGCTTTGACATATTAATATGAATGCTATAAGGATGTCAACAAATATAAAAACAATAAGGGTGCTAATTTCATCGTCGTCCCACTTTAAACCACAGGTCACACTTACGCGCGCTCGTCAATTTTGAATATTTACATTCATTTGCTTCCAGCGCGAGGTGAATTCGTTCGAATCGTGTTCTAAAAAGAAATCGAATGGGGGACAACGCGTCAAGGTTTTTATAAGGCTCTGTGCGGAATCTCAGTCACCTGATTATACTCTCCTGGATTTATTCGTTATTTTTGATGTTAGTCTTGTGGTTAGGGAACGGGAACTAATTTCGAAAACTGAAGAACTGATGTCCAAAGCTGTTTTTTTTATCATAATCGGTACCTATTTTAATATCCCATATCAATCTTGGGGCAGGGAAGGGAGTGGGGTGGGCGTGGGAAAGAACTAGAACCCTTCACTACCCCTCTGACTTTCTCATGCGACCTGCGCTTGGGCTATTGTTAATGGGGCTTGTTGCTTAATTTGTAGAAATTACCCAGAACACAAAATGTTATTTTCCCTGTAGCTTGTAACATTGTACACAACATGCATCGTGCGTGTGTCCGAACCTGCAACAGGTGCGCGCAACAGTTAGAGAAGTAGAAACGAGTTCTTTTTCTGAAGCCATACCAACCTTGCAACAGATCGCGCAACGTTTTGCGCAACAGCTACAGAAGTACAACCGAGCTTTTTCTGCACATTTCAGATGGCGCGGAGCTTCAGTAACGAAAATTCGGATAAATTTGGACGAATTTTTCGTTCTTTTACTCAAGTAAGCATACGTCTGTTGTGGGCAGGGCTAGAGTTCAAACGTCGCCCGAACAAAAATTCTTACCCATGTTCTAAAATGAAACACTTATAATCATAGATAAAAACAGTTTTCTGATAAACGTCTTTAAAGTCCGTATGCTTTTTCCTTGTGCTTGTCTACTGACACCTATCGTTTCCTTGACAGCCTAGATATGAACATAGTTCGAATTTTAACCTTTTTCGATCTCTGAATGGAGTAGGTTGAAATCCGAGTACCATGTATTATAACTGCTGCATTATTTCTTTAGCAAGCGGTGTTATTAAACGTTTGATTAACTTACCATTTATATAGCTATTTCAAAAAAGGTTGACGGGGAGAATGGCGAATGGCAATCGGCGATTGGTGTTTGCACGACCGAAAGGAATTTTGGGTAACAAGAATTGCTTCATTTTCATTAATTAAACACCCAAGCAATGCCGGACCATGCAGTAAAGACCTTGTTGGACAAAATGGTCGACGGGCAATTCATATCTTCGCGGCGGATAGAGGTCTAATAGCATGACCACAGTTCCTTTCGGCCGTGCGATCACTAATTGCCGATCGCCACAACCTCGTTCCCAGGGCCTTCCCTTCTCGCCATTCACCGATCGTCCCGTCAACCTTTCATGAAATAGCTATATACAATATAGAACATAATGAGACTAATACAATTAGCAGTGTTGTTCGTCCACTTTGAAGCTCCATGTCCACGGACCTGAAAAATGTTCAACCAAAACGACATTAATATAAAAATCTGAAAGAAATTCAGTCTCATCCTCATTAACTAATTAGTTGCTTGTGAAAGACTTGTGT
This sequence comes from Telmatactis stephensoni, assembly GCA_029948255.1. Lineage (NCBI taxonomy): Eukaryota > Metazoa > Cnidaria > Anthozoa > Actiniaria > Isophelliidae > Telmatactis > Telmatactis stephensoni. Next base: position 12,332 of record JALIZF010000746.1, read on the forward strand.
ACTGTAAAACATTGTTGGGTCTTGTTGTGTTCTGTGAAAAATTGTTGTGTTCCACGAAACTTTGTTGTGTTCAATGAAAGATTGTTGTGTTCCACGAAACTTTGTTGTGTTCAGTGAAAGATTGTTGTGTTCTACGAAACTTTGTTGTATTCAGTGAAAGATTGTTGTGTTCCACGAAACTTTGTTGTGTTTTCAAAGCAATTTTGCATTGTGTTTTGCCCCTGTGGGCCACCGTAAGTAAGTGATAGTTTTTTTTCTACTGAAGGGATAAAAGTAATGTCGAAGTTGTCGAAAAACACCAGACCACGACGAACTTCAAACGCTCGCTTTTCATATAATTATGTAGTAGCGTAAAAATGTCCTTTTGCTATTAGTTATTGCGTCTTTTTCTTTGCTTGTTTTCTCATGATAATTTTTGGCAGGTATTGAAGTTTGTTTTTGAACTATTTTAAATTAAGTTTCGCTAAAAACAAAAAGAAAAAATACGGCAATCGCGGCCTACCTGTGTAAGTATGCAATTCCACGCTGAATTCTCCCTCCATGTTTTACCGTCAATATCTTTGGAAAAATATTTTCCTTTCTCTTGAAAGCCGTTGAATCTATTTTAATGGCTTGTATTTTCATTTTATATTAAACCGCTACAAAAATAATTATTTTTTAAACATTGATTACGAGAAGGAAAAGGAATCAAAACAGTCGCGGGCTGCCTGTGTAAGTGGGCAATTCCACGCTGAGTTCTCCCTCCTCGATGGACTTGATAGCCAATCAGCGCGCGAGTTTCGTGCGAGCTATGGGATTCTTGAAATTCACACTTTTCAAAAATTCATATTCTCGCGAGTTTTGGATTTAATTCCTTCAAACGTCACTCTCTCAGTGCTAATTTAACATGCGCTTCCCAGCTATGGCAATTCTTTTTCTGTTTTACGAATTTAAAAATACGTGATAAAGGCTCACTCGAAAACCGAGAAAAGAGAGGGGATCCCGTATTGGTTACTGAGCTATATGATGTCGTAAAAGGTGGTATTTTCAATGATTCGCGGCGATTTTGCTCGAAATGTACGTAATCGATATGGTTTTAAGGATGCGCACAATTTTTTTTCCGAGAAAACGCCTGGACCGTCTGAAAAGATAGATCTAAGGCTTCAATCGTATGTATTGTTTGATGAGTTGCAAATATGATTATAAGGGCATTCTAGAAGCCAATTCCTAAGAAAATTAAGAACCTCGAAATGTGTACGAAGCTGTAAAAATGCCAGAAAATTTACAACAGCCAAATCAATGAAGTCGTTTTTTAAACAAATAAAAAATGAATAAAAAAATAAAAAAATAACTGTTTATTTAAGTGTCCTAGTCTTATAGCGCTCGCGCACTAATTGGGGGACACTATACTCTCACACTCACTACCTCTACGTTGAATATTTTGCAAATAATCACTCGACTCACCAGTTCGTTTTTGATGGAGGGAGGAAAACCGGAGGACCCGGAGAAAAACCCTCGAAGCAAGGGAGAGAACGAACTAACAAACTCAACTCACATGAAGTGCCCCGTCCGGGAATCGAACCAGGGACCACAGCGGTGAGAGGCAAGCGATCTAAAATGATAAGTGATAAGTGATAAGTACTGTCTAGAAAGCACAAAAAACGGGGTCAACGCATTTTAAAATATTTTAAGACTTAGAGAAGCACAAAAGAGAAATTCTCCAAAAACAACCAAATATAGTCACTCATTTTAGCGATTTTCTCGCCGGCTTTTTCGATGGATACGATTAACCAAATTTAAAAAATCGAGGTTAAAGACCTACATTATACAGTGTACAAGATTTCTTGATTAAAATTAGTCCGGTATTTTAATGACAAATATTTTTCTCAATGGCCAGATTCCCCTCGCTGAAACTAATGTTCTCTAACCAAAGTGCGCGCGCGCTCGCATGCGTGTGGAATTAAGATGCGCAGTAGCAAGGGTCCGGAACTACCTTAATATGGTTTTATCAAAAAGGTGGATTGCTAATAAAGAAGCAAAAGAAATAAGAGCATTTTGAAGTGATATATTTATCTTTCGCTATGAGAAGGCATTTTTTTTGCAATTTTGGGCAGCTTTTCTATTTTGCAATTTGATCTTGCGATCATAAAACCATTTAAATAATTTCTCAATCGAGACTCTAAAGGACTTACTTATTTCCATGATTCTTACAACTCCTTAAGTACTGAAAAGTCTTTCTCCAACTTCAACACTCCAACTTTCAGTTTGAGGACTAGTTTCGTTCTGTTTATACTATTGGGTTGAGAAGGTCCAATAAACAGGACAAAACTTATCGAACTTAAAGTTCATTGGAGTACGCGAAGAATTTTTCAATACTTGCAGTTGTTTCAATTGGAGTTGTAAGAATCATGATCATAAAAGCTACTTCATTAATGATGCAAATAACCAATGGCCCGATGGGTTGGGCGCTGCTTGGAAATCAAATGACTCGGGTCTTACATGTTCTGGTACTAAATGTAGCTCATTATCAATAGACGAGATATACACGGTATTGGTCCCCCCTCCCCACTCCATGCTATAATCAGTGAAAGTCAGTCCTTACTTTACTAGTTTTCAATCAATACCTAAGAAAGCTGTTAACCACCTTTTCCGTGTCATACAAGACAATCGACAATAAAAACATCTTTAGCAGAGAAAACGAAGTTTTGTCCGTTTTTAGCAAAGCGAGTGAAGTATGCTGGGTATTGATGTCATAATTGCTGTTTCAATTGATGATGTCATGAGATGTTATTTAAATAAAACCTTTTCCTGTAGGGAATGCAAATATATATTCGTTCTCAATTATTAAAGAAATCGAATATATAATAAGATAAAGCATGAAGTTATGCTGTTTACCCTAGAGACGCAATCAAGTAAAAAGCTTAGCTTGAATGGAGTCATTCTGATAATGACTTATGGCTAAGTCGAAACGTCTCAGAATGACTCCATTCAAGCTAAGCTTTTTACTTGATTGCGTCTCTAGCTAGGGTAAACAGCATAACTTCATGCTTTATTCTCAATTATTATTCAATATTTTGTACCCGCTATCAAAGACGAAAATCAATATTTTCATTCGTTTTATCTTCTGTTTTCCTTTTTCTTTAATTTCTTTTCCTGTTCCTATTTCTTGGCTGTTTCCTTTCCTTTCCTTTTCTTTCCTTTCCTTTGCTTTCCTTTTCTATTCTTTTCTTTTCTTTTCTTTTCTTTTCTTTTCTTTTCTTTTCTTTTCTTTTCTTTTCTTTTCTTTTCTTTTCTTTTCTTTTCTTTTCTTTTCTTTTCTTTTCTTTTCTTTTCTTTTCTTTTCTTTTCTTTTCTTTTCTTTTCTTTTCTTTTCTTTTCTTTTCTTTTCTTTTCTTTTCTTTTCTTTTCTTTTCTTTTCTTTTCTTTTCTTTTCTTTTCTTTTCTTTTCTTTTCTTTTCTTTTCTTTTCTTTTCTTTTCTTTTCTTTTCTTTTCTTTTCTTTTCTTTTCTTTTCTTTTCTTTTCTTTTCTTTTCTTTTCTTTTCTTTTCTTTTCTTTTCTTTTCTTTTCTTTTCTTTTCTTTTCTTTTCTTTTCTTTTCTGGATTTCGTTTTATTTCATTACAATTATGTAGAAATTCTCTTTGCCAAGATTTGACGATGATATAACTCGGGAAACATGTTGATTAAATATTCCAACTAAGCAGAGTTTAAAACCTTATTATATGACAGTGAGTAATGTCACCAAATGTCCATTCACTTTCCCGTGCTCAGTCAACAAGTCATTAAACTCCAGGTGTCAAGAAACTCATATGCAGATGTTGTATTTTCACTAGTTGAACTAAGAAGTTCTTATTGTTTCATAGGTGCTAAAATACTAATTAATAACGTTAAATATCTTTCCCTATCATTTAGCATCTACCTTAATTTCTTGCTGATTTTAATTATCTCAACTGAATGGTTTCTATATTCTGTTATGGTGTATAACCTTATTAGATTTGTTTCTGATATGAATATTTATATTTGCTTCTCTCCCTCGCGCTGTATCTTGCCTCTGACTCGTTGCCAAACAAGTCGCATCTTTAAACTGATATTTATAGGACGATTTGATGAAGATTTGACAGTCCTTTCAATAGTGAAAATAGAAATTTTTAGAGTTTCAATGGCATCCAAGACATGTAGAAAAATAAGTAATTTGGCTCTTCAAGATCATACAGATGAGCAAAGAGCCAAAAAAACTAAAACTAATACACAAATCTTTTTTTCGGCGTCCATGGTTTCATCGAAGAAAGCTCGTGTTCGATCATCGAGTTTACTGCGACAAAGTATTACTGACTCAATTGAACGTAACATCAGCTCAAAAACAAGTCTTCACCAGGTATAGTAGGCAAATCAGTTTGGAAGTCGTGTTTTAGTGAGGGTGGACTGAGATGTATATGGTTTTAGTTTTCTCACTGGTATAAGTTTTAGTATTTTAATTATCTACTTTCAAATCAACTTTCTTTTCAGTTCAGTGCTTCACAACAGCCACTACCTGACCACAAAATTACCAACCTATAACTTTAAAACTCCCCTTCGAAAAAAATCTAAACCAGTGAAAAAATTAAACCATACACATGATCGATTGGTTGATAGTGATCGCGATGTTTTCTTCACAATGAATCGAAACAAACAGTTTAGTATTTTCATGGAAGAAACTGCCGTGTGAGGCAGCTATCAATCTTTATTTCTAAATCGTTTTCATCCAACTTAGCATCAGACAAACGAATATATAAGAACTAACAATACTTCCTGTATGCGTAAAAGTGGATAATTTCTTCATCATAAATTAGTTGTAGACAGAGTTTCTTGTTTTTTATCGAATTTCAATTTGAAATCATGATTTAATGAATAACCTGGCTTCGCTGGTGATTTTTTTTTTCAAATTTTTGATCGTTTGTTTATTGAGTGCAGAACAAATAGTTTGAAGAATGACATCAACAACGATTGGAGCTCCATTTTTCATCAGAAGCCAATCAGCCTAATTATCATTTCCTTGATCACTAAGGCCAAATTTTATTTTTCATCAAATTAATAATACCCAACGAGTCTTTCATAAATTATCTCTATCTTACAAGACAATTTTATGGCATAATACTCTAGCTGCCGTCATTTATAACCTTCACAAATAATCTAGTTATATCAGTTCAAATATAATTATACCCTTTTTGTGTTTGACGTGGGAACACTATATATGATAAATTTTAATTACACGACCAGATTATCTTTCATAAAGTTTTTCAGCACGGGAAGAAGACAAAGGTCGTTTTTACATTATAAACTTGCTTCTCGGCACCCATAGACAACACAAACATATAGAAATGCTCTCTTTTATTCGTATTGAATTTCAGTTACACATAAAAGCTAGCGAAAAAACCGACATTGAAGTATTTTGTGCTAAACTTGAATAATAACCCCAGGCAATGAGTTGCACTTGAATGCTTCACTGACTTGTCTGCCGGTAAATCGATCCTTATATCCTTATAATTCCTTACGAAAAAGTCAAAATTACAATCATAAATTTGCAGTACGTACAACAGACAGCGGGACGACTGGAATTAATAGCCATTGTTGGGATTTCCTCGATAAATTATAATTCAGATAAATAAATTACATGCAGATGTACAGATAGCCTAGATGTGTGTGTAGATATCAAAATTAGTTGCTAGGTACTCGATTTAAAATGTCAGATTTCAGACAGTCTCCGACATGATTTAATGTTAATGTCATACAGAACTTATTCTGCGATTTTTACCTTTTGTATAAACACTAAGGCATGTCGGGAAGGACTCGTCGATGTTGTCGCAAAGCATCTTGGGGATCCGAGTACGTCAGTCAACAGTCTCGATTCCAGCGGGTATGCCCCACTACATTACGCTGCCCGTTCTCAAAGAACACAAATCGCTTTGATGTTGATTGGCAATGATGCTGGTAGGTGTGACTGAATAGAAATTAATGCCGGCATTGATTTATCTTATCATTGCTTTTGATTGGATAATATTATCTTAATGGTTGTTTTGATTGGATAGAAATTACACCATCGCTGTCTCTAATGGTTGTTGTATGATTGGATGGAAATTACATCGTTATCTTTTGACATTTGTTTTTGATTGGATAAAGGGTGCTTTATCATCGACTGTCTCGGATTGTTTGCTTTTTGTAGATGTTAACGTCATTTCCGCTACTGAGCATCGATGTTTGACGCCCCTTCACGTATCAGTGCGATACAACGCGTTGAGTGTGGCACGTCTTCTCATCGAGAAAGGAGCAGATCTCGACCAGCGGTCCTTCTTTGGTCAACATGCATTACATTATGGCGCTCGTCGAGCAAATACAGAACTCAATAAGGTTTGGTTGAACTAAAGCAGATTTCGTATGAGCTGGAAACGTCACGGCACAACCTTCATCGTTACCGTAATCGTAACTCTACGTTACCGTAACTGTATCGCGCTGTAACTACCGTAATCGTAACAGTACCTAATTGTAACGGTTGTCAGTGCCGTAACGCAACTATGGCGTAATTTAACTGTACCGCAATCGTAATCGTAAATGGACCGTACAGAACCGTACCGTAACTTAAGCTTGGTCGCCAGAGAACCATACCATAACTGTACCGCACCGTAACCGTACCACAATCCTAACTGTTTCGTAATCATAATTGTGCTGTACCATAATTGTATTGTTATACCCTCACGTAACCGTGAGGGTGCGTACGTTTGTACGTATCGTGCGCGCGTAGATTTCCCACCCATACGAAACCTACTGTAAATTAAGCTGATTATTAAGCCATCGATATATATTGTCCACTAGTCTTTTAAAGGTTTGTTTTCTTGTTCAGTTTACAAGTACAATAGTCTCCTTTGCAGCCGTTTTTAGTCTCGTCACGCCACGCGAATCCTCACCCAAAAGGGCCGTTTGTGGGGAAGATTCGCGTGGCGTGACGAGACTATAAACATTATTATTACAGTTACTTCTCGATTCTGGTAGCAGCCCACACGTCACAGATAACGAACAGTTCACGCCACTTCACGTCGCTGCCGTGTGTGGAAAACTGGACATTGTTGAGTTGTTGGTAGGTTATAAAGTTAAAAATAAGTTTAAAAATAATAAAGTACGCTTTTACTATACCCGTTCTGGGGCAGATCGATAGAAAGTTCATGATAGATATAAAGTGATCTTTTCAAATGACATTTCCCCGAAGGAATTGTTCGTTGACCCTTCACATCTACTATATCACCAAGTCAACATTAATTGTTCCCATACACCACTGAACGTATATGTTGATGAGGGAGTTAAAACCAGTGGAGACCCTGGGAAGAACGTTGAGGTAGAAAAACAAATCAAGCAATCTCAGCTCACATGTGGCTCGAATAAAACCAATAATAAAAAATAATAAAACCGATAAACGAACTTGGTACATAGTGAACTAACTCACTACGCTACTCATTTTGTACCCAATCCAATTCTTTCTTTTCATTATTCATTCATTCGTCCATTTATTCATCCATTCGTTTATCTGATTAAAATTCAGTTGTTGTACGGTGCCAATCCTTACCAAGTCGATTGTGATGGCTGTACAGCCATTGATTATGCAGCAAAAGAAGGCCATGCAGACATTCTTAGAGAACTTCTCAGGACAGGTAACTACAGGCCTGAACACACGATGGAACTTTTCTTAGGGGGTGTTTACATGGCACTAGGATCATCCTAGTAGGCGGATCATCCTACCTGCTATATATTTACTGCATTCTGTTTACATAGAAATTTGTGTCTTCGCTTCGGGTACTAGGATCATCCTACTGAACAGAATGCAGTAAATGTATAGCAGGTAGGATGATTCGCCTGCTCGGATGATCCTAGTGCCATGTAAACACCCCCTTACAACGTTGCGTGCAATGTGATAGTTTTGCAGATCACGAATGATTTCAAGTTTTACTATCAGATCTATCAGTACAATAGTCTCCCTCGCAGCCGTGTTTAGTCTCATCACGCAACGGAGGAAGCTAGCGTTGCGTGACGAGGCTAAACACGGCTGCGAGGGAGACTATCAGTACAAAGGCTATGACACAAAGAAGATTCATGCAGCGAGACAAAGTTCTCGATATTTCTTCGACGCATAATGGCATTTAATGCGTGCACCGTTGTACTGGTACAATTAATTTGCTTCTACTTCTGCATCTGGTGCAGCACACAACTTGCATTTAACAGTTGCAGGGGTAGACGCATGTTTTAATTCCGCTGTTTCGTGCAACGTTCCAAGAAAAGTTACATAGTGTCTCCTGGCCTTATTGTTCTGTAAATTTCTTGCCTTGCTTTACATAACTAAAACCGTAAGGCATATATAATGTAAACGTAACGACGATGGACGTACGTAAGACTGAATTACGCGTGTTAATTGAAGAAAAACTAGTTGTTTTGTAAAGAAGTTAACAAGTCACTCAAGTACAACACTTTGTTTGTTTGCCTAGCATCCATGGCCGAGGTTTCATTCTCTGAGACTCCAAACTGTACTCGAAAAGACACGAACTCAAGTCTTTTCCTTGCGGTACAACATGGTCATGTTGAGGTAAGTCAAGTTGGTAGATCTGTACATGTAAACGATGATCTCTTAATTACCCCTACTCTCCTTACTAAAGAACTTTTCGAGAAAGTCTTGTCTACAAGGTGATTTATGCTTAATGTTTTTATATTATGACTGTAGGCTGCAAAAGCGTGTATAGAATATGGAGCTGATCCATCAGCTGTACAGGTAATCAAATAAATAAACAAACAAATAAATGAATAAATAAATAAATAAATAAATAAATAAACCGGAATGAACTGACAAAAAAACAAACAAGCAAACAAATGAATGAATGAATAAATTAATTAATTAACCGGAATGAACTGACAAAAAAACAAACGTACAAAACTATGGAACGAACGAACGAACGAACGAACAAATGCCATGAATGGTGGAATACAAATCAAAAGCTAAAATAATTAAAAAATAGAAATAAAACAAATCAAAAACTAAACTTAAGGTTATCAATACACCTGATGTGAAAGTGATCATTCGAGTTTATGTAGCACCTGGGCTACACCCACACGAGCCTTCAAACAGAATTAATTTGTTTCAAATTCCACATGCGACAGGATATGACGTCTTCTGATAGCAACCTATTGTTGAACACTCCGTTTCTCGAGTTCATATTTTCTAGTATGATTTGATTTCCGTTGTGCCAAAGTGTTGCTGCATTAGAATTTGATGTTTCTTATTGCCTTGTTATACAGGACAATCTTGATACACCGCTTCACATTGCCTGTAAGAACGGAAATGTCGATATGGTGGTACTGTTGTTGTTTCACAATGCAGACATTGATGCTGAAGATAAAGATGGTATGACACCTGTGCTAAGGTATATGACCAAGCCCTAACCACTTACACTACCTATGTCGTTGCGTTTTCTCCCTTCTTTCCTTCCTTCCTTCTTTTCTTCCTTCCTTCCTTCCCTGCCTTCTTTCTTTCCCAGCCTTCCTTCCTTCCTATCCTCCTTTCTTTCTTTCTTCCTTTCTTTCTTCCTTCTTTTCTTTGCTTGCTTGCTTGCTTCCTTCCTTCTTCCGATCCTTCCTTTCCTTCCCTCTTCCCTTCCTTTCTCTTTCTTTCTGTCTTTCTTTCTCCCTTTCTTCCTTCCTTTCTTTCTTTAATTTATACCAGTCTTTTTAAAGACAAGATTACCTTGTCTCACTGCTTCTAATAATGACAAACACAACTAGTTGTTTCACGAATTTCCAATAAGTAAAAAGCGCAAATCCTAGTTTTGACATTCTAATAATTAATTTCTTCCTTTTTCCAGAGCATCTTTGGCTGGTAGACTAGAGATCATTGATATCCTTCTCAATGAGGTAACAAATGGCCTAGATAAATAAAGAGAAAAGAAATAAGAAACTAAGAAACAACGAAAGTAAAACGAGGACAAGGGAAACTAAGTTAAGAAAGAGAGTAAATTAAAAAACAGAAGTGAAGAAAATAATGAAGAAAATGAAAGGAAAAGAACATGAAAGGAAGTGCACACTGGAAAATAAAGAAAACTGGTTAAGGATAGACTAGTTCATTGTTTAATGCCTCGATTTCCCTTTGAGCAAAAATCAGAAAATTCTACAGCATTTGCTTTGTTCATTTACATTTCCCTGGTTCATTCGTGTAAATTTCGTGCCATTTCACGAGTTGTTACCAAACCTCCAAGAAATATGTGAAGCGCAGTCGACGTTGCAATATGTAACTGCTAACTTTATTCTTACTGCTATATCGATTTAGGGTGCGGATGTCCTGCCTCCCCCTGGATCCACTACACCAGCACCACTGCTTTGTGCAGTAAAACGTGGACATCACGAGGCTGTGAAGTTTTTACTTCAGCGTGGATCTCCCATTGAACTTCGCGACACACAGTACAGGACGTGTCTTCACATTGCAGTCTACACTGCTGGTATTGAAACAGTACGTGTGATACTCAAGGTAATATCAATATATTGGCAATGCGCTAATTTGTTGGTTATTATTGCGTTTATATAAGAGGACTAATAATAGTTAAAATGTTATATAATACAGGAGTGAATGTCTCTGTACTGTAATATAAACCTTATGGAAAATAGTAGAGTAGAAGAAAAGCAAGCTATAAAGGGCCGTTTACACGGGCGATTTTGTCGCGCGTTAAGAACGGCGACTTAATTTATTGTGACCACAAATCGCACATGTGAAAAGCTAGAGAATTGTAGCAATCTTACGGTGATTTTAGTGCAACACCTCAGCGGTTTTATGGAAAGAGGCAATTTCGATCGGTGTTTGTAAGCAAAATATATGCATACTTTCTTCTTTTGACGTGACATTTTATGCAGAGAAAACCAATACTTGTACTTCAGCTATTCAAGTTTTCTTTTACCGTTGTGCACAGTTCTTTCTTTTATAGTTTTTAGACGGTTTTGATTGAGTCTATGGCTCTTCTTGGACATGCGCCATGTTTACAAACACTGAAGCCTGCCACAGGTATCCCTACCTCTCAGCGTGTGGCTCGAAAAAAACATAATTTTCTCCCATGGGGGAGGCTATTAATGGTGGCACTAACGACAAACGTCTGCGTATGTTCGTAGTCATATCTTCGTGCTTTCGTAAACTTATGCAAATTACGATAATGTCTTCATTACTGCAACATCTTTGTCTCACAAAAGAATACAAGAGAAGTTTTATGTATACACCGAGAACACGAGCATTTCATTACAAGCTAAAACTCACACATTTCTTAAGAAAACATTGTAATATCCACGCATGCACAGACGTTTTTCACTTGAGTCATTTAAGGTTGCTAGAAAATCTCTGTTCACATCGCTGCTCTTGTCGCGCGACAAAATCGCTCGTGTAAACGGCCCTTAAGAACACACATCCGTGGCGTAGTGAAGTGTTCAGTTTTCTTGCTTTTCGATATATCGAGTGCAAAACTTGAAAACAAGCACCTAAATCAATTACATCATCTTGCAGAATGGTGGTGACGTCCTTCTTGATTCAAGAGATAAAGACGATAAAACACCAATGCACTACGCTGCTACCAAAGGTGACATTGAAGTGAGTCATCAAAAATCTCAAAATATACAAAACAAAACTACTAGTTTTCTTTGTAATTCTTTCGTGTTTTATTTTTCAAATGTACCGATTATATTCGTTTTCTAGATTATCAAAGAGCTTCTCCAAGCAGGTTCTCCTGCAGATCTGAAAGACGAGGACGAGAAACTGCCCATTCATTACGCAGCAGAGTAAGTAAAAACAAAGAAAGAGAGCAGAGCAGAATATGTAGAACTGAGAAGAGTAGTGTAGAGCAGAGCATGCAGACTAGAGCAGAGCAAAACACAAAACAGAGCACAACATCAGGGCATTGGTTAAAAGGGAAGTCAGCTCAGCTTCTTTATGTTTTATCCATATAGTCATAGTTTTTGTTTGCCTACTGAAGTACGTAAACTGGTTTCTGCTTTCATTAAAAATTACCCCTTAAGCCTGGGCGTTAACGTTACGCAACACATTCTTCTATAAATTCTACGTTTTATGTGAATTTTTAGCTGATAGACCGTTTTTTCAAGGTTGTACACGCAGTTCAAATTCGGTCTGAGTCTCGCTTTGAACCCAATTTTTAAAATTCCATGGGCTACAAATCCAGAATAAACCACCATTTTTCACAGTAAACGACAAAAATCGTTATTTAAATTGTTTTAGTTTAAAGAAAAGCTTTTCAAAATAATTTAAAGTTAAATTTAAAAATATAGATTTACTTGTCCCATCAGCGACCCATCAAGTAAGGTGTGCGCGCAATCTTGAGAAATCGATCTATTCTCTTTGAACTGTTATACAGGAATGGTCATCTAGAGTGTGTAAAAGTACTTGTAAAGAAGCTGCCATCCACTCTAGACAGTCAAGACTCACAACTAAGGACACCACTCAGTTATGCTGCCATTGGCGCCCACAGTCTTGTTGTACGCTATCTTATTCATAAAGGAGCCGACTCTGATAACAGGTCAGCGGTTAATCTATAATTTGTTTAACCTATGAGTGTGAGACCGACCACGTCGTATTGTGACTTCGCTGTACCATTTTAATTTCCCAGTCATGTGAAAGTATTCAGTTATTCATTCATTCTCTTCCTACTAAAGATAATTAACCAATCAGAAGCGAGGTCTACTGTCTCGTTTACTCTCACCATGGTATCGTGGCGAAATGACTCCACCCAAATCATTCTGATATCACACCAAATCGAACCAAAGCTGCCACTTATAGTAATTATACCAGGAAAATCTCGGGGATAGTTTCCCTCGCAGTCGTGCTTAGTCTCGTCACGCAACTGTCCATCGACGTACGAAGGAATGTTGCGTGACGAAACTAAATACAGTTACGAGAGAGACTAATTAATGTCCACATAGCGATGAACTCAGCAAAAACAGACAGAAGTCAACATAGTAAACATTCGAGGGAAAAGATTAACAATGAAAATTAACTCAATCTTGTAATAATGTCAGTTCCACCCCCCTCCCCCCTCCCCCCCGATCATGAACTAAAGAATATTGGCTTGGACAATTAAGTGAATGAATCTCTTTCTTATACATGATCTTTGTTCATTTCAGAGACGATAGTCACGTGACACCTCTAATTCATGCTGCGAACTGTGGTTGTTACATTACTGTGGAGACTTTGTTAGATAACGGAGCAAACATTAACGCGACTGACAAAAACAATGTAAGTCAGGTCTTACCTTAAACCCGCCGCACACGTTGAGAAACTGCGTGAGGAAACTGCCACGCGAGGCACTTAGCTCAGACGATTTCTCGCCGCAGGCGTTGCATCTTCGGCTACGCGAGGTCAAACATATACAACAAAAAGGAGCACACGGTGAGAAAAGTGTCTCGCGTGGCAGTTCCCTGACACAGTTTTTCAACATGTTAGGCGAGCTTTACATGTATTATCATTAGTTGAAAATATCGATCAACGTAGTCATGTCGCGTTTTTTCAAAATCGGTCTTTGGAAAATGGACAGTGATTATGTCCCTTAGAGCCCACGGTCTTTTTTACTAGCGGGATTAATCATGGCGAGTGATGGGTTGATGACGTCATTGGTTGTAGATCATAACTATAGGAATAGATAAAAATCCTCTCAGCACTCCTACTTAGGGCTAGAGATGTCTTACGAAATGTGAGGGATGTACGATGGGAGATGTAAAACACAAGAAAAGCAAGCGCTCAGGATTCATGGGCTCCCAAATAAAGCAAGGTGAGGTAAAGTTGAGTGTTTCTCTTGCCTGCATGCTGTCTAGTGCTCTACATCTTCCAGAGGGGTTATACCAAAATATTGTCAACGTGTTTGAACAAACCATGTCTCGATCTGCGCGTTATATATTTCAAATGTTTTATAAGATAAAATAGTGTTTTATAATTGTGCATGTGCATGTTTATAGAATACAGCCTTGGTAACAGCCGCTCTCCATGGTAACGCTCAAGTCACTACCATGTTACTCGACCGTGGTGCTGATGTATCGATTGTATCACTTAGTGATGACAACTGCTTAACTGCTGCTATTGCTTCTGGTCAAAGGAACGTTTGTATGGCTATAGTCAACCATAGCAGGTAGGGCGCAGGTATTCGCCACACTTCGGAATTGTGGTATCGCGTTGGGGTTGTTTTCAGGGATGCACTTTTAAGAACGGGACAGTTCAAAGAATGTGACAAAGATTAAATAAGTGTTGAAAAATGAGATCAAGACTCGACATTAAAAAGTATTTTACTTCAAAACGGTTTCTCGGTGCTGCACAGAAACGTCGAGTTCTGATTGGCTGAGGACACCTGAATGGGTTTTGATTGATTGTATTTGCACTGCCGTAACCGTCAGCTTCTCGTACTCTATTATCAACCTCCTAATTTGTTACGTTACGTTACGTTACGTTACGCACTTTTAATTACAGCTAAAATCGTCGGTAAGGATTTTTTTTCTAATCCGTTTGTCATTCTTGGAGGCGAAGCTTACATGAACTCGTTCAGTGATTGGTTGATTTAATTTTTAGTTATACGTAGTTCTCAATTTTATTTGTTTGTCTTTAAGATGGGAGGAGGCATGTCAGTTCAAAAACAATCAAGGCTATCCACCAATCAAGGCTTTGATTGAAAACTTTCCTGACGTTGCCAAGGTAATGACGACTGTGAAACTGTCTATGAACTGAAAAATAACTACCTTCAAGATTTCAGACTAAAGTGCCGTTAGCAAATCAAAATGACGTTTACAGTTTTGCTAATATTATCTCTTGATCCAGAGATATCAAATATGCAAATTAGCAACTGATGACGTCAAGGGCCTGGTGTTACACAGTCAGTTCATCAAGAAAATTCCTGCAAACGGAATGATTCGGTTTTTTTCCGAGCTTATATCACACTCGAAGAAACATACACATATTTCATATCTGACTAACTGCTGTTTTCATTAAGGTTGTTTTAGACAAATGCATTTCGTATTCTGAACATCCAAAGAACGACGAAAACCTGGAGGTGAGTGTATAATAGAGTGAAATCCTAAAACAACATAAGCATTTTACACTATAAAACGCGATTTTAATTTTATAATCCTAAAATAGGTAAAACCCGAATCAGGTCCGAAGTGAGCCGCGATAATTTGTTTCTATAGCTTTAAGCAATTTGCATTCATATATTCCTTTGGGTCAGAGTTGCAGTGTTGCGTAGCACTTGTTGAGGCCCTTTGAGCGCCCAACATTTTTTAAATAGGTATATATAGGTATTTATCCTGTGTAATCTGCGGCTTTTATCTTCACAGGTAACTTATCGATTTGATTACCTCGATCCCGATCCTAATAGTGAGTCATTTTCACGTGCAAACAAGTTTTTTGCTCCCAAGGTAAGAATCTCATTTTAATTTATTTTAAGCTCAGCAGACACTGGGAGTGTTGTGAAGAACTGGCCTAGCTCAACCAGGTCAACCCTAACTAGAAAATGTAAAGGGGACAGTACGGGGATATCTAGGGGGAGTCCAGGGGATAAGGGAGAAGAGAAACAGCCAATACTAAAGTTGGTCTTGACTAGAGGTCAAGGAGACAATGCAGGGATGTCCAGGGGATGTCCAGGGGGTGTCAAGGAACAAGGAATTGTCGATAAGGAACAAGGACAGAGGCTAGTCTTGGACATGTGTGTGTGTTAGGACAAGGCTGCACGTTTCCTATATACGAAGAGTCTTTTATGATCACCGTTTTTATTTGTTGCTTTGTTGTTGTTGTTGTTGTTGTTGTTGTTGTTGTTGTTGTTTGTATCAGGGACGGGTCCCACAAACACTGCACACGATCAAGTCGACAACTAATTTTGCAACAAATTTAAATCAGTTTGTCCCCTTTAAATATATGACAGGTGCACAGTGGCCAACACGTTTCTGGGGTCATGGTTTTCACAAAAATCAACAGCTGCACATCAAAACTGTTGTCTTCTTTCTTTCTGTAGTATATGCTTGAAGGAGTTCATAAAGATCTACTATTTCATCCATTGACGTTAGAAATAATTCGCTACAAATGGTAAATATGTTTTCGTCAGTCTTTTGATTTGCATTTAACGAATTGCTGTAACGGGGGCGTACAGGGGGCTCCACGGCACGATTCACGAAAAATAAAAACGTCAAATCACGAATCACGGACAACTGTCTGATATAATCCCGAAATATAAGGAAAGACAACTAGAAAACTGCTTAATTATGCTCTCAGTACCGTTCATGCATTCTTTACGTTACATAAGCGCTTTGAGATTGAATATAACTAAAAAGCGCGGAACTGGGACAATTTGATTTACTTTTTCAGTGATTCACGTAGAAAAAGACTACTAAAAATTCCGAATCTCCAACAATTATTTGTTTTTCTCGTGTCACGTAAATAATATTTTTCACGAATCACGAGAAATATTTTCTTCGATTCCCGAATCATGAAAAATGAAAATGCTTGATCACGCGTCACGTAAAAAACCCTGTACGCCCCTGCTGTAACATACAGTTGGGGTTTTTTTCATTGGGAGGAGCGCATGTCTAGGGACTGCGCACCCCTTACTGAGATCTGAGGTGACTTTGGGACTTTTCTTCTTGATATTTTTCCAAACTATCCTTTTGCCCATCTATATCGTTTCTGATTTTGTAGAACACTACGCCCCCTTGAGGAAGAATAATCCGGCCTAGATCAGCCACTGCTCCCCTGCTTTTTGAGTACAAAGTATTACCCAAGTAAAACTATAATGATAGTTAAAACTATAAATGTAACTAGATGTAATGAACTTCCAATCAAGACAACAAATTGAGAGAGATCGAATCGAATAAAGATCGATCGAATAAAGTGTTTGGTTTGGCGAGACTTGTTTCCAGTTCCACTTGTCGTTCATATAGGACATGCAAGCTGGGCGAGGGTTCTTTTATGAGAAACATTACATTAATTATGCCTCCTGCTTATTCATTAGCATTCAGTTAAGGCATGTAATTGCATTACCTCCGACGAGCAAGCTCGCGGGAATGAACCAATGGACGACTTTTAAAAATGGCGGCCTAGTACATGAGAACGAGGCCACAAAGGCCTTGTTACCAGAAAATAAGTACGGCGACATTTCTATTGCTAGCAAAAGTGATGTGTTCCTCTTCCTTTTGAAATACTTATCTTCTGTGCATTTTACAGTATATAATTACACTCATTTGATGCCATGATAATTTTGGAGGCCTTTCTGGTCTCGTTCTTGTGAACATTGAGCCCTCCATTTTTGAAGTCGTCTATGAGTATAGGAGGGACGACTCTGTCTTGCAGGCAACTTAAATAATGCTAATGACGTCATCCAGAAGGTTCATGAATATTCAATGAGTTTGAATAGCAGAAAGATTAAAGAGGCTCGGCACCGTTACGTGAAAGTAGGCATGTTGGATGGTTCGAACAATAGAATAATTTTACATTTAAAGAATCCCAGTACTCAGGAAAAACAGATTCTATTGTTCGGGCATCCAACATGGCTTAATGGTACAAAGCCTTTATGGCCTTTGTAATGGTGAAAGCCTTTATAGCCAGTTGTTCCGAACCTCAGAACTTCTGTTCTGTTTGTATCGATGCCTTCGATATATTGGGAACTGTCAATCATCGTCCATCAAAATGAAGACTTTACATGCCCTAGTCCCGAGGGGAGGGGGGTTACTCCCTTACAAAAGTGGTAGGGGTGCTCGACGGAGGGTTTGAAAATAACCCTAAAAGGTACGCTATGAACCGGAAACCCTAAAAGGTACGAGCGGGTCATATTTTCGACCCTAAAAAGGCTGTCGAGTACCCCTACCACTTTTGTAAGGGAGTACCACCCCCCCACCCCCCACCCCCCACCCCCCGGTGCTAATCCTTTTCCATCACCGTTTTTTAAGACTCCATCTAAACGTATTGTTCTATTTATACGACAGGAGATGCTTTGGGCTACGGTTTTTCTACGTCGCAGCAATAATTCATCTTGTATTCCTGCTTACTTTTACGTTTTATATAATTTGTGTAAACAACGTTTATCTCCACCATCTGTTTAGCGCCAATAACAGGACTGATTTACTCGTCCCTGAAACCCTTGTAAGTACATAACAGTAAAATGTCAATTTAATTCCGAACCCTAGCTACAATTGCATTGATTAATATATAGCTATTTAAAGAAAGGTTGGCGGGGCGAATGGCAATCGGCGATTATAATTGATGATTGCACGACCAAAAGGAAATTTGGGGTAACAAGAATTGCTTCATTTTCATTAATTAAATACTCAAGCAATGCCGGTACCATGTAGTAAAGACCTTATTGGACAAAGTGGTCGATAGGCCATTCATATCTCCGCGCCGGATAGCGGTCTGATAGCGTGACCACAGTTCCTTTCGGTCGTGCAATCACCAATCGCCATTCGACGTTCGCCCCGTCAACGTCTATATATCTGGTTGCGTATGACGAAACAAGCAACAAAGAACAAAAATTAGAATAATAGAAAATGATTATACCTGTAAAAAACGTAGCAAACTAATAGTTTACCTTGTTTTATGATAGTTAATTAACGATTATAATAATTACGCAACAAAATAGAACAGTGGATACGGTGTGAACGCTTCTTATACCCGTACATGTACATGTGTAGCTTGCTAGGCATTTCCCATCAACCGGTCACATGGTAAAGTATGCCAGTACTTTGCCGCACTGGTTCATGTGATACAACACAAACACAAGTAAAGCTTGATTGCAATCCTTTCAAATGTTTATGGGGGAGGCACTGCCGCATCATTTTTATCCAATAATGTAACCGTTTGATCCAAAAAGCCTATTTGTTATTCGAGCTTTCTTGTTGTATTTAGGTTTGTAAACACCTATACAAATAGTTCATCGATATTTTTAAGAGAAAATTTACCCGGCGAGCAGAGTCCCCCTTCTACCTTCGCCGCGAACAAACTCTGTTCGCAGGGTAGAGCAAATTAGGCGATAGAAAGAATCCCAACCAAAAGAAACTTTTCAATCCCCAAAAGAAACTTTTTGCCTTCACGTTAATAGCGGACAACTACGGCTATTTTTATTTGTCTACGTATTTGACCAATCACAAACAGAATAACTTTTGACTCGCGAAACAAGTTCTAAAAGACAAAGTTCCTAAGGCTATTTGCTCTGGTAGCGAAAAATGTGACAGAATGATAGCCCATGCACGGTTCCTGATGATCGTAAATAATAACTAAAGGGTTGTCCATGAAAATGGTTTGTGACATTCTTGAAATATATATAGAACGAGAGCTAGAGCGTTATATCGATGGATAAAGAGCCGAGCCGAAGGCGAACATGACTAAAGTGTTACTGTGTCTTTTCAGTCTTATTGTGCTGACGTTACTAATACATGGGAAGCTATAATTGGTGTAATATCAGTCTATAATTTAATCATCGAAGGGTACCAAATGTATGTGGAGGTAAGGAAATCAATTTTGTTGCGTCAACTTTCAGTCATTTTTACAATTATCATAGAGTCACTATTATTGCCATTATAGAGTCCGCGGACTCTAACCGGACGAAGAAAAGATAGGTAATGTCGAGCGGTCGCAACCTTTTCTCTACTGTGACGCTTTCGGGAGTCCGCGGAATCTCGGTCCAGTCCAATCCAGTCCAATCTGACTTTGAGTCCAGTTCAGGTTTTATATTATGCCCTTAGAAGGGTGACCATACTCTTTTGTATTTTGTTTACATAAAGAAGGTAAGGTCACCCTAGGAGGAAGCGTTGTGATGCTCGTCGGAAAATTTGAGAATGACCTCTAAAAGGTACCTTAGTATTATGCAGGAGGGCGTGGCAACGCATGATTTTTAACTTTGAAAGGTTACAACTCAAATAATTGAACGAAACTTAAACATCTATTCTATTCTTATATATCTTGGATATCTCATTTACTGAAAAACACCGGGCAGCTTAGTCTATATGGTAGTCCAATACCAGATCGTTGGTACCAGGTACCAGATCGTTGATTTTGATCCCTTGAAGGTATAGCGAGCATACCCTCTTCAATACGATTGGACTCTCCGGTGGAGGGGGGGGGGGGGGGGGGGGGGTTGTAAGGGGGATGGTAGGCTGGGCCGCTAGAGTAACTGGCCGTCCTAGTATAGGGCCAAGTTAAGCCATGTAAACGTTCGTAAGGTAGGGTCACCCTTCTAGAATTAAGGGCAACTTCAGTAGGATGTAAACTGTAAGCCCTCTTGACAAGTCAACAGAAAGCATCAAATATATATTATATTTATATTTTTAATTGGTAGAAATGGAATTACATTGACACCAGTAATGTCGTTGAGCTGACAACCTTTTCGTGCTCCTTGGTGGCTATTTTAATGCGAACTACAGCAGTGAATGAAAAAGATGAAGATCTCTATTGGAGTTTCACAGTGGTTGCTGTATTGTTCACATACTTGACAATGCTTATCCAGCTACAAAGGTAAATTTGCATGATTGTAGGTGATGGGGAATATAACGACATAGACTCAATAAGACATTTTTATTTCTTGTGCACTCTTTTTAGTACACTACTATCATTAAACGAAATAATGGTTTTCAATTAACTATTATTCCTATATACAAAACCTAACCTAAATATATACGTTGGCTTTGAAATAGTGTCCTTTTTTACATGCATAACTACAGTGCATGCACTAATATAATATTGTTAAATGTGAATTACAGTTAGTTAGATATAACAATATTGTAACAATTTTCAAAATGCCATAAAAGGTGGTGTGAATGTGAAATCCATAACACACTACGATAATACAATTCTAAAACCATTTCATCATCAAAACATTTAAAATTTCAGATTTGTTTCCTTTCGAATGCATTCCCATGGCTGAATCTGTCATCATAATTAGATCAGTGGTATGACATGCAGTCCCACACCGATGCAGTTTTAGACAGACGACTGAACGCTGGCTAGCAGAGGCCTCATATGTATTGCTATGTGCCTATTCAAACTTTCTTTTCTTGAGAATGCTCGGTTGCAATATCTGCAGATGTGCTTTTTCCTCCCATAATGTTTCTCTCTGCAATGCCTTGTTAGGCTATCAGATCTCCAGAATTCTTTTGCCGGGCAGATTTCACATCTATAACGGCGGAGGCGGACCTTACATTTTTCAGGAGGTACATTTTCTTTCAGTTCCTGTCACCAAAAAATGAATTAGTTTGAAGCTAAGTGCAAGAACATCGACTAATCAACGACTCTAAATGAAATTCACCTCGAACATCTGGAAGATGTCTGTACTTCGATTTTCTTGCCATTCCAAATCCTTTAATACATCTACCGCTTCGGGAATTTGCTGTGATGGTATTGCATCACTTAGAATAAGACTCCAAAACTCATCAGTAGTTTTATAGCTTTGGAGATCAATTGGCTTGTAAAGTTGTTTTTTAGGTGAATTCGACTGAAAATGGAAATACAAAAAATGTAGGGCCATATGTGTATATAGCTATTTCAAAAAAGGTTAACGGGGCGCGAATGGGGATCGGCGATTGCACGACCGAAAGGCACTGTGGTCACGCTATTAGACCGCTATCCGGCGCGGAGATATGAATGGCCTATCGACCACTTTGTCCAATAAGGTCTGTACTGCATGGTACCGGCATTGCTTGGGTATTTAATTAATGAAAATGAAGCAATTCTTGTTGCCCCAAATTTACTTTCGGTCGTGCAATCACCAATCGCCGATTGCCATTCGCCATATGCCCCGTCAACCTTTTTTGAAATAGCTATGTACTAGATATTTTTAGTAAAGATTTCATCAGTGATCTTTCTCAATGTATTGCAAGACGTTTAGTTTTTTATCAAAAGTAAGATTATCGGGAATCGATTTTCAAATTAGCATTTTTTTGTTGTTGAAAGTGATCAATAATTATATTTTATTACCAAGGAAGTGGCTCTCCATTTTGAGTCATGTCAAGTCTTGATTGCCAAAACGGAAATAGATTGTGTAAATTGCCGTTGCCCCACACCCACCATCACCACCACCACCCCCACCCCTTTATTCGGTAGCGAAATTCAGCCCCTAGCTACCTTTTTGATTAGAATATCTCTCAGTACTCCTAAAATTAAAAAAACATACAACGGAGCAATGTTCTCACCTCTGACAAGTTTAACTCGAATAGTTTCTGAATCGCCTCATCGATCTGAGCCTTAGGTATCTTGCCACTATCTATAAGGCTGTTCAGTCCTTCAATGGACTGGTAATTGTCGAAGTTTATGTATACCTATATAAAACCAAACCGTCAAATACCAGGAGGGAACATTAGCTATCAAATTATTATCGCTCTACTCTTTCTTACTAAGGTGACCCGAGAGTATTTATTGTGTACTATTATTAAACGACTGAAGAAAGCATGTTATAGTCCATAATTTAGAAATGCCAAGAAATTGAACTGTATTCGAATTATGAAATAACTACTGATTTGTTTTAATACATTTCGAAGGAGGGTCAATTCTAATAATTTTGCAAACGGTTTGTGTATTTTGGTGATGTAGGGTTGCGAATTATTTGGTAAAATTGGTCTTAAAAGTTGTGTACAATTTTGAATTAAAAGTTACTGGCCGCAACAAAGTTGCCAATATCCTCAAGCCTCGATAACAATAAGGCCTCACTCGACATCCCAAACACACTCATTAACATTGCCAGTGCAAAAGGGTGTAATTAAGGATTAAAAAATCGAGCAAAACAAACCTTTAATTCTAGTTTATAAGCAAAGTGATATAATCAAAATGTAATAAGCATAAAGCCACGCCCTAACAGAGTACTTACAGAATTTTAGTTATCAGGGGTTATGTCATAATGTATATCAATGTATATAAAAAAAGTCCATTACTTAAACAAAAAGTGGCGGCAGAAAGAAACCGCAACTATTAATCTGTAAGTACTCTTATAGGGCGTAGCTCTATGCTAATCATATCTTGAATTCATTTATTTTGTTACTGCTTTCACTATTACGTACGGTTATACACTAAAACTAAAGGTATATTTTGCCGATTTTATTAATGATACATTCCATTATTATACTATAAAACTGGAAGTACTTGTTTTTAGGCGTGGCTCCATGTCTAGGATTACTTTGGGCTTAAGTCTTTTAATAACAATGTGCAAGATTTCACATTGACACCACAAAAAGAAAAGCCTTAACTTTTGTATCAATTTCATGTATAATGTATTCTATAGCAATAGTTCTCAAAGTAGCATTTAGCTAGGGCGCGTGGCTCTCAATAATTAAAACTTACTCAGCATACTCTACCTGATCACTACCCTTCATTACACCTTTTTGTATTAACATTAGATACTCTTTATCTAGCTTTGTTTCTGAGATAATTAATTCCAAAAATATCGATAAGTAAGTAATTGATTTCTGGGCGTGGCTCCACCTCCAGAATTACTCAGGACACGAACCTCTATCAATATGCTGAATTTCATGCTTGTTACAAAAATTTGAATAATTCCACATTAAAGCTGCACCATTTTCCTGGCCATGGATTATATATGATAATTACATCCCCTAGGATTAAGAACCAAATTAACATACCTAATATTGAAAAAAAAGACTATGTCAAATACTTAGGCATATACATCGACAAGAATCGTAACTGGGCACCTCAAATACGACATATTAATTGGCAAATCTCAAAAAATCTAGGCATCCTTTATAAACTTCGGCATTTTTTGAATTTAAAGACGTTGAAGAAAGTTTACTATTCCTTAATATACTCATATTTACAATACGGAATTATGAGCTGGGGCAATGCTTATAAAACCGCAATAACTAAAATCAAATCAAAATAAAATATATGTTTGCGATGTATTTTCTTTGCTCACAGCAGGGAACTGAATGCCATTCCTTATTACAACCTCCTAGAATTGCTAACACTGGAAAACGTTTATAAATTTAAAGTTTCTACATTTGTCTATAAAATCTCAAGTGATCAGGTCACGATCAGCACTCCTGAGGTATTTAGTACCTATGTAAAAAAGCGTCTGATGTCCTCTCTTAGAACACAAGATTTTCCAAAAACGGCAACTCTTATAGTCCAAATTGAATAACGGAACAAATTATGGTGTTCAAACATTCAAATTTTCCCTCTCAGTCAACTGGGAACAAATTCCCGTTGAAAAAAAAAGCTAAGCTACTTACAGTTCAAAAATCACTATAAGTTGTTTCTAATTAAATCACAAAGGTTATTAGCCTCCTACGCAGACATTTTTAGTCTCGATCCAGTAAATTTCCCTCGCCACAAACGCCGTTTGTGGCGAGGGAAATTTACTGGATCGAGACTAAAAACGTCTGCGTAGGAGGCTAAAAGGTTATAGATATATTTAATTCCCTTTTTTATCTTCTTCTGTGATTCTTTAGTATATAAATACCATCATAAATTTCGAGTAAATATCTGCCATGTCACCGTTCACACCAATTCTATTAAAATCAACAAGTGGCGGTAGCCAGCCCGAAAGCCTTGCTCCTCTAGCTACTGCACACGGCCAAAATATATTTTCAAACCAACTAAACACATTTTAACTGTTCATTTTTATCATCATCATCATCATCATCTTTATTGAGGCAATAAAGCCTAATGTCATCACACTAACTATAAAATAAACTATATACAATAATATAATACATATGCTAAAATTCTAAGATAGTGAAAAGTCAGGTGCGGATCCAAGGGGTGCCTATAGTGGCACCGGACACCCTCCCTCCCCCCCAACCCTAGCGTCGGACATACTTTCAGGCAAAACCGAATTTGCGAATACTAAAGCACGATCTTAACATAATAAACTTACATGATAATCAATTTAAACTAATTCTGGTCACCCCAATACTTATCCGGGAGTTGAACTCCATCTACAACTCTGTACTATTATATCACTTGGGAAGCCTGTGGTGGCGTATAGCGGGAAAATATCGCGCGCGTGTGCAAGTGGTAGTGTGTACCTTAACTCTCACTCACTGGTGAACGTTATCAGTACAAACATGTCTTCATTGAAGTCGCGTACGATTACGATTGACCCCTTTTTTGAGAAAGGGAGGTAAGACTTCTACACTGCCTTATTAGATAACAAGACATCTTTGTCAGTATAATCTTTGATTGTATTTTTAATTCCATGCCCGGAATTCTTACTCAGTTTCTTGAGATTAATTCGTGCTAGCAAGTGAGGGTTTTGATTCAGTCACGTCCGGATCTTGAGTTTGTTTGATGAAAGCTTATAAGCTAGCTTTATAATTAAGATGTCGACTTTCATTGCTGTTTCTGTAGCCTTTGCCTTCTGATTGTAAACGACTGTACTAGCTCCAACCGAAAAGGATCGAAAACAGGTAATTCAGTTTCTCTTTCAGTTTCACCCATCAGAAACTTAGAAAATCACATGACAAAAGCTGAAATCCATGGCATTACTGCTATTGTTGTTCCGGAAGATCATGAGTTTACTGTTTATCCTCTATACTGACAGATGATAATTTATCAGCTAATACATGTAATGAAGCGACTTCGCCAAGTGAACAAGTTTGTGAAGTCCCAGGTGACGAACCTCCAGCTTACATTCGTTCGGTTTGCCGAATGAGATGTTGATAAAAATATTGAACAACATACCCCTCAGATATAAAGGCGATTGTCAATATATCTCTGGTCTGTATGCATTTTAAAACTCGTTATTTTACTAAATTGTATTGTTTGGGCTTCCTGTGGTCATTTCGGTCAGTCCACGAGTTACTTCGACCACTTTCAAAATTTGCTTGACAACGAGGCTAACATGACTAAACAAAAGAAACCAGCCAGCCATGACCGGTCTCAAGAGACTTTGAAAGTGGTCTATTGGCGGGCTGATTCACGTTGTTTATCAAATACGGATAGTAAGGAAATAGGTCGGTAATTGGAAAGAGAATATTGAGAATCTTTTTTATAAATTGGAATTACATTAGATGTTTCTAAACTGGAGGGAACAATATTAAACTGACCGAAATGACCACAGGAAGCCCAAACAATACAATTTAGTAAAATTTCGAGTTTTAAAATGCATACAGACCAGAGATATATTGACAATCGCCTTTATATCTGAGGGGTATGTAGCTCAATATTTTTATCAACATCTTAAAAGGACCTTGATAGGGGCGCTAAATGGTCCAGTAGATTTATTATCTTTAAGGCAAGAGATTTCTCTCTCGATTTCTGGCGGATCTACAGGAAAGACATAGAAACTAGTCGGTATTGGAGTTTTGAGATAGTCCATTGGCGATTTATCAACAACTTCAATCTTATCCATAGCATATACATACAAAATACGATGAACGAGTCACAGATATACGGATAAAACTAAGGAAATTAGGTATTTCGTTAACTGAGATTCGGGAGCATTTAAATTTGCCGCCATATTCGTCACGCTCCGTGACCACCTGTCGTAGAACGATCCCTCAGCGATATGGCAGTCGACAGAAGTTACAACAGAGAAACAAATCATGAAGCCAATACACTCCATTTTGCAATCACAAGCTTTCAGTTTGTTGTGACTCTAGTAACTGTGAAAAATCTGATGGGGTACACAAAAGCTCTCAGTGTCAATCTGCAGGGCAGAGCACTTGATGTCATTCATGCATATAACTCTGTAAATAACGTTGTCCTTACCTTAAGAGGTGTGCGAGCAAATGTAGAG
The DNA here is from genome assembly GCA_029948255.1 of Telmatactis stephensoni. Classification (NCBI taxonomy): domain Eukaryota; kingdom Metazoa; phylum Cnidaria; class Anthozoa; order Actiniaria; family Isophelliidae; genus Telmatactis; species Telmatactis stephensoni. Next base: position 39,069 of record JALIZF010000746.1, read on the forward strand.
AGTAAATTTAAAGATTGCTTCACAGAAGCTTGCAAAATGGCTGAAAAAGGTGTACAGCCTTCGACACCAAGAACATGTGGGCGTCAACAACACAGACAGAACACACCTGCAGCCTCTCCAGAAGAATACTACAGGAGAATCCTGATGGTACCTTACACAGACGAACTGCTTTCTCAGTTGGACTCCCAATTTTCAAGTCTGAAGAAAGTTTGCTCAAATGGTCTTTACTTTATTCCAGATGTGATTGTGGGAAGCCCTGAGCGGTTGTAGAAAAAAGTGATCAACTTCTCAGTGCAAGGAAAATCGCAAAAATTGCAAGGAAAATCGTTCCAAGTATCATGTTACACAAGACGATTTTTAACGACGATTTTCAGTGCAACGGCGTTGCGTTAAAAATCTTTCTCGTGTAACATGACACTTGGAACAATTTTCCTTGCAATTTTCGCTTCGGTGACGCGTTGCGAGTTTTTGAATCCAAGTCAGAAACTCGCAACGCAAAATATTGTAGGTTGTTGCAGCGTTGCGCGGAAAATCGTCGTTAAAAATCGTCTCGTGTAACACCGCCTTAACGGGATAAAATTGATGTTCGAAATTGACAACAGATAATTGTTCATCTGTTCCAAGACTGACAGAAGTCACGATTCACGAGAAAAAAACAGCAATGTTTCACGATTATCGGAAAATATATATTGGGTAACAGCCGTGGGCTGACGCACGAGTCACGGCTTTTATTTTTCTCTGATCACGGTTCACGAAGATTCAAAAAAGGGGCTTCACGGCTTCACGAGAAAACCCCTTAGCGACCTTGAAAACATGCTATTCACCCAAAAAGTATTCCAGAAATGCAATATTTAGGCATTATGAGATATTTAAGAAATGATTGTATCGGGAGAAGGAGGGAAATTTTATTGTACCCCTGTGTTACTAAATACATGAAAAGTTGTATTTCCGCAGTACAGACAACTAATTGATATTATAACATAGCTACAATCTTACGCGCGCTCTGATTGGCCAGAAAGCTATGAACTATTTGCCCATGGGCCGCACTGCGCGCGCACTATCTTCGTCATCGTCTTTTTCAAATCGTTCGTTTTTAAGATGGCGACACATATAACGCGCGCTCTGATTGGCTGAAAATCTATGAACTATTTCCCCATGGGCTGCACGGCTCCGTTTTTAACGTCCTAGGTTCTGTTATAAATCAATTAGACAACAGAAAGCCGCTTGCCCATTGCGTTATAGACGCACTTGAGAAAATATAAAGAACTCTTAACAAACTAGAGTCGCACTCGGCTACGCCTCGTGCCACTCTTACGTTTGTTAATCGTTCTTTATATTTTCTCTCGTGCGTCTATAACGCCATGGGCGCGCGCCTTTCTGTTGTCTAATTGATAAACAAAAACAGTTTTTCTTGTGATGACGTAATCAGATTCCATTGTTAGGAGACCACCATCTTGAATGTGACGTCATCTTTCAAGAAACCTACTTGGAATGTGACGTCATCTCTCGAGAAACCCACTTGGGACGCCCCCTAACAAAAACCTGGATCCGCCCCTGAAAGTAATTTTTCAAACTCCTCAAAGTTTTCGACAAAATAATTAACATAATGAATGATAAATTCTAATTAAATGATAATTGAAAGTTAATAGCAAATAATAAATATGAGCATGATGAACTTGAGACAACACCCCAAGGCAACTCCCAAAGCCGAGGCACCCGGGTCAACACCGCCACGGCCCAGGCAATCACCCGGAAGCAAATGAGTGTAGCCCCCTCGCCTATTATTTCAACTTTGACAAAATAAATAATTAATACATAGAAACTCCTAATTAATATAAATATATGAGTGGATATTGTTTATATTGTCATAAAAAAGAAACATGTAACATTGTAAAAAAAGTGTGAATAAAAAATCTCGAAGCTTGAATCAAAGTGATTACGGGCGAGCGTCGATCAGATACTCAACTTTCAGCGTAACCAATTTTACCATATAATTCGCAATCCTACATAAACCGTTTGCAAAATTATTAGAATTGACCCTCCTTCGACACGTATTAAAACAAATTAGTAGTTATTTCATAATTCGAATAAAGTTCGATTTCTTGGCATTTCTAAATTATGGACTACCGTATTTACTCGAATAAGCGCCTCCCCCGAATAAGCGCCTCCCCCGAATAAGCGCCCCGCACCTCGTTATAGTATACTAATACCAGTACTGTTGTAGTAGTATAACATTGATATTATTGATATTAAAAGGAAAGCATACTTTGACAGTCGTGTACGCCTTTCCTCTCGTTGAATAAGCGCATCCCTCGAATAAGCGCCTCCTCCGAATAAGCGCCCCGTTTTAGACGTGAAAAATTTAATAAGCGCTGGGGCGCTTATTCGAGTAAATACGGTATAACATGCTGTTCTCCAATCGTTTATAACTTTTCATAGAAGTATTTGATCTTTTCGATTTACTTATCGAAAGTGTAGATATCCTAAAGCTTTCTAACGACTATAGTATTTCTAGAATTATTTGAAGGTAACTAATTTTGCAATCAAATGTACAATAATTTCTATCCTGTATAGTTTGTTCTAGCTCGTTCACAGTAAACCCTGAATTGATAAAAGACATTGTCAGAAATAAGAACAATGTGACCTAAAAACTCGAGCCTCGCACAACATAAATACCCGCGGGCCACCTTAATTTACTTCTCTTAAAGATAAATTCTACTTATGTGCGCGCAGATCCCTCCCGCCTTGTTAATTTTTCTCTTGAATCACTAAACAAGATGTAGCATGCACAAGCAAGAGAGTCGGGTCTACGACAAGCAGCAACTTACCTGTACTTCCTCCATCACTATTGAAATGAGGAGGAACACCGAGCTACTCTACTTATATGCGTAAATTCCTCCCTCTCTAACCTGACTCCTCCCTTTGGTGCAAAATCGACCACTCATTTCTACTGTCTGAGACAGCCGCAGTGATCGTGTCACAGTGATATCGGGATATTGGATTCACGCGCTTCATTTGCACTCTTTGCGCTCATGTGAATCACCGTCCTACACTGCAACATAGCGGAGGTTCTCTTTACCTGGCACCTAATCTCACCTAAGACTACTACCCATGCCAAGCGTTGATTTGGCCGCAACTTACCTGTTCTCCCTCCATTTTGAAAAAGAGGAAGAAACCCTGCAGTACTCTGCTCTTACCTCATTCCTCGTCACTTTTTCAATTTATTTCTCTGCAACAACAAAGCCTCAACAAGCACTGATAGATACCTTGCGAGTCTTCACTTTCATTTTTAACACGCAAGTGAATTCATCACCTCCCTACACTGCAACATTAGTTAGCGTTGTCTGCGATGTGAAAACCTACATAGCACTCAGTTCGTGTAATGTATTCAAAAAATCTATTGTTTTCTATTGTCTTTCGTTCTATTGTATTATGTGTTTTGTACTAAGAGGGGTTACAAACATCTAAACAGTATTCAAACAATAACCTGCCCTCGATCGCACGAAGGCTGGATAGCACTATGCGCTGGATAAATCTCCCATGGATATATTTGTGGTCATATATGAGTGGGAATAAACAAGTTCGTGGGTTCAATCCCCGCTGGGGGCTCGGATTTTTTCCGAGTCTTTATTTACACTCGATGAAGCAAACACATTTCTAACATTATTCCGAGTGACAATTTCCATTCATTTAATAAACAAGTTATTATTATTATTATTTATTGAAAACGTCATCATTTTATCCACTACTGGATAAGGATTTATTCAACGTATAGCTGATGTTTAAATTACTCTAAAGCTGCATTGTATGTTTCTTGATCTTTACTGATTACCTTTTCCATTGTTATCCGCCAAGTCTTCTTGTTTTTTTCAGCCTATTCCAAACAGGAATATATGTGACAATGTTGTTTGAAGTTTTAAAGACAGTCATTAAGGTGAGAAGAGTTACAGTGTGATTGCAGTGCAACAGGAGGGTCCACAATCTGTCGGGATGTGGGATCTGGATTTTTGAGAGATGGGATTCGGGATGCAAGCCAAAATATAAGCGGGAATCGGTAATTGAAATCACGAGAAGCGGGATTCATAGCAAAATTAAGGTGGTTCGATGTAGTTTTTTATTGACCATGCTTCCGTTTTTCACGGCACAGCGAATTGAACAACTTACTCAACCAAAACGGTTTTTATACTAATTATTGGACCCTCTGTCAGTGCCTTAAAAGCGTGCAACGGTAGTCGAAATTATTTAGATTTTCACAGTGATTCTGTATTATTTCAGTAAAGAAGATATGATATCTTCGTTTCGATGGAGTAAGCGATTCTTGTAAGCTATGTTAAACTGATTCACAGTAATTCTACGAGTCTGTACATAGTAGGCAAACGGCTCATGTCGCGACACTAAAGAATTTTTTCAACTCGATCGTGCATGACCGCGTGTCATGACATGAGTCGTTTTACTATGTACATACTCGTATCAGTTTAACATAGCTTACAAGAATCGCTTACTCCTTAGAAACGAAGATATCATATCTTCTTTACTGAAATAATACAGAATCACTATGAGCGATGTCCTACTGCCTATCTATTTTTTCCACAAAAACGCATGTTAAAGCTCTATCCTTAATAAAAAAAAGTATTATTTCTTACCTTGAAATATGAGAAGATGTAATTTGAGTAATGTTTGCCAGTAGAAATTCAGTTACAACTGTGCATTTTGGCGCCCAAATTCAGAATTATAGCCTTTGTCATATGATCAGGCCTAACAAATTTCGTAATTTTTAGAGATTCCAGCCAAATATCATACTCTTATTGCAAATCTTTCGCTATATATCAATATTTCGGTGTATTTAAGTTTTGATTCTCGTTGAATATTTCCCTGAGACTCAAATGAATACAAGTTGCGAGTCTACCGGTCGAGTCTTCAGTCATCAAACCCGATTCGGTTGCTTGTATAAATTGGTAAGTTAAAGCTCTATATAATAATCTAGATCAAAGAAAGTATCGTTTCTTACCTTGAAATAAAAGAAGACACAATTCAAGGAACGTTTTGCAGTAGAAATACGCAGCGTATCCTTCGGTCTCGGTGAAAGGTTTCCTTCGGTTTCGATTCGGTTTATAGCGTTATATTCAAAAACTTGGGTGAAAAAAATCAGATAAAGTACCAACTTAAGACAATTTACACGTCAAGGACGTCAAGGCTTTCAAAACCATAAAAATTTGGTGAAATTACAGTAGAAACTGTCTTCCCTTGTTGCTTCTGTACGTCTGTGAGCAAAAATAATCTGTGGCGTGATTTATTACGTTCGATTTTCCCGCCACGATATACAACCAACCAATCACGTACTAGTTCTTTTAAACATGTCTGAGCTTGTCCATTCTCTGTCCAATCATCAGTCGCGTGGCAGGTTAGGGGATTCCCCCGGTCTATTTCTGGTTTCTGACAATGTTTCTGACCGTTTCTGACTGACCGTTTCTACATACACAGGGAGCCCAAGCAAGACCCAGAACAATCTAACCATGGGCCAATCGGACTGACAACAAAAACAAAAACAAAAACAGAACGAAACAAAACAAAACAAAACAAAACAAAACAAAACAAAAAAGAAAATAGAATAGAATATTAAGAAAACAAAATGAAATAGAAAATAAAGATTACATAAAGAAAAAAAAATCAGCTTAACTGTATATTAACTGATGGAGAGAAAGTCGAGAAAGGTTTAAGAAAAAAATGCTTAGAAGGGAAATGGAAAAAAGGGGGAGGGGAACCGGAAAAGAAAAGAATATGAGATAAAAATATGAGATAAAAATATAAGAAACGAAAAAGATGGAAAAACGAAAAAGGAAAGGAGTGAAAAATAAAAAAAATGGAAAAGAATGAGAGAAAATAAAGAAAATAAAACGAGATAAACAACAACAACTTGAAAGAAATAGAATAGAGAGAAAATGAAATGAGAACATGAGACGAAAAATTAGAAAAGAGGTAATAGAAAGTGAAAGGAGTGTGGGAAATTTGAGCTACCAGCATGTCTTTTCATTTAAATTCAGTTCGATTTCGTACGTATTTGTACTATTACAAGTACCTATTGTATCTTTAGGATCCATCAGCGAATCAGTGGGCTATGCAGTGCAACCTCGTTCCCAGGTCCTTTTCTTTTCGCTTGAGGTCTTTTCCCGCCCAATTCCCAAGCGAAGGGAAAAGGACCTGGGAATGAGGTTGCTATGCAGTGTGTGTCATTACTAATGGCATATATTTTACAGGTCATGCTTTTCTTCGTCATCGTTTTCTTGGTCTACGCGCTGGTATTTCATCTCTTATTGTCACGACAGCATAATGTAAGTCTTGCTTGTCTTTTGCATGCATGGTAAGTTTTTCATATTTGCTTGTTTTTGTCTTCCGATTTTGCACACGGGATAATTACTCGTAAGACGTTTTACACGAGAAACGGTGGATAGAAGAGATTACACGTATATTCACCTATTTTGGGGGGTTTGCATAGGCTTTGCAAACTCTCGCTTGGATTTAAACGCGCAGCAACATCAGGCGCGAAAAGCGAGTCACGTGATCCTCTCTCGGCCGTCTGAAGTTTCCCGTGAACGTAATGCCCTTTTTATAATCTTTATAACACAATAACTTTATTGATGATATATATGCTTATAGCTTGAAGGTGAGTCCTTGTTTACACAAAGCTCAGATCATGCACCGGTGTTCAATCGGTTATTACCGACAGCTAGATTAGAACCAATACTTGAGAGAGTCTCAATCGTTATATATTACTCGGAGGCCAGGGCGTAGGCGGCCATAACTGCACTTCGTCACACTGCAGCGGGGACTCTACAGCGCATGCTCTGCCGAGGATGATCGAAAGCCCGCTGACCGATTGTACGTTCAAACAAGTTTGTTGTCTTTACAGAGAGCTTTGCTTCACTTACCGTATGAAAACACTACCAAAGTAAGTAAAAGTGTTTCTTTAGGCGGTTCACAAGCTCCCACTTTAAGCAGGGGCGGATCCAGGATTTTGCAAAGGGGGGTGTCCCAAATAGGCCTCTTGAGAGATGACGTCACATCCAAGATGGCGGCCTCCTTACAATGGAATCTGATGACAAGAAGCCTATAGAAAACAATAAGTAAATACGGAACTATGGGGTGTCCGTTGCACCTATGGACACCCCTCTGGATCCGCTCCTGTTAAGTTGAACATAGGCACTTTAAAATACTTCAATAAATTAGCACGCGCAATAGCAAGTCTCAGGCTACAATCCTGAACTAATCCGTTTGGACAGGATGGATTTTGAGCACCCCTGACCCTACCAAGCCCTCCCCCCTCTCCCCCGCTCAATGTTGTCTTTCAGTTGGGACTGCAACTGGCATCCTTATAATTTTCGCAACCTAAATTCCTAATACGCCGACCGCAATTTAGTGTAAATGGAAGGCCAAATAGTCCCCTTCACAGTTCCCTGCGCCATTTTGAAAGGTAGTCGTGCCTTTGCATCGAAGCGAGACGAACGGTGAGCGTGCAATGATAGATATCTTTTTTAACACCTAGGACAATTATTCTCAGGTTTGTATCAATGCAAGCTCACCGTTCGTCTCGCTTTGATGCAAAGGCATGGCTACCTTTCAAGATGGCGCAGAGAACTGTGAAGGGGACTATTGCATCTAAAACTATCTGTTTTCACTAGCAGGGTAGTAACGAGGTATATGGGATCAGGGATCAGCATTATTTTTGGGCTCAGGGATCACATCAGCGTTATTTTCTGGGCTCAGGGATCAGATTTTTAGCCTTGGGATCGGGATCACTGTCTTTGGAATCGGGATCACAAACGTTTTTCAGGGATCACTTTTTTAAGACGGGATCAGGGATCAAAATTGCCCTTATTCTGGGGATCAAGGATTACAATTTTTGCCCTGGGATCGGGATCACTGAAAAAAATATATACCTCGTTACTACCCTGCACTAGGCTTTCGTATATATATATATTGATATATGTTTTGAGTAACTGGTCCCAAGCGCGCTTTTTAAGATAATATCTCGTATTTTTTTCCGTCATCATATAGGACCCGTTTGTAGATATAAGAATGTCATTATTGAAAACTGTTGTGATGACCATTGGCGAGGTGGAATATACAAGGTTTTTCGTTGATGAACCGCTGGCTATGCCTGACCTTGCACATACCGTCTTCTTATCATTCTGCTTGATTCTTCCAATCGTTCTCATGAACTTAATGGTATGGAAAATCAATACTCCAGTTTCGAGTTCATTTTGCTCAGCGTTAGCCTCAATACCGTGTAATATATTCTTTTGTGTACAAGTCATTAACCCTTGGGAATAAATGGAATGCACACAAATGAACAAAGCAAATCTCTAGAATTCCCCTGGGGTTTGCTTGATTTCTTTGAATATCTCACATCTATTCGAGGCTAACGCTGAGCAACACAGAACTCGAAACTGGAGGATTACATACAAGATACTGGTGTGGAGGGAATCGGAGGGGGGTAGGCTGCTGGCACTACAATTAATTATGGAAATGAATGTACAATAGACCTTTTTAGCTTCGTTGTTTGTTTTCCCATTTCAGACCATGTGATGTTTCTCTTGGGATTTAATTCTTTCGTGTGTAAATATTTTATCATGTTTATCATAAAAGAACAACTTCTCAAGGGATGTCACGTGATCTGAAATGGGCAATTTGCGTACGAAGCTGAAAAGGTCTATGAATTCTGGACTTGTAACAAATAAGAAAAGTTGTTTAATACACACGAACTGTGTCGATCCGTTTGCACGCCCTGCTATAGAGGGTGTGCAACCAGACACTTCAACAATCCTTACGTACTTTCTTCATTATTATTTAATTAACATAGTCCTAAGCAGATTTCAATTAATTCTAATAATTATTTCTAAATACTTTGTTGCTTGTGTAAAGAGAAGTCTAAAATAGCTACAAAGTTAACTGAATCAATTTTTGAAATGCGCGATCGATTTTGAAAATTAATCGCGTTTTAAAAGCCGGTACACACGAGGGAGCACGCTCTCGGCGCACGCTCCCGGCGCACGCTCCCGGAGCAAAGCTCCATCGTGTGTACCAATTAAAGATTTTATGGGTAAACTTGCTCCTTGGGAGCAGAATTTTCACCCCGCAAAATGCTCCATGATATCAAACTTGTTGAATATTTGGGGGCGTGCGCCGGGGGCAAATTGAACATGCTCCATCGTGTGTACTAGTTGTGGGCAACGCTCCGGGAGCGTGCGCCGGGAGCGTGCTCCCTAGCTCGTGTGTACCGGCCTTAAAAGTTGATTCAGTTTGTCAGTCGCGTTCGGCGTACGTCCCGATTTATGGTTAATTGTTCGATGCCCAATCTCAGTGTCTTTCTGTCTGTTTTTTCTGTCTGTTTTTTACCCTGTATTAATACATTTACAGATCATGATGCCATCTCTTTCGTGTTTTTAGATAGGTCTGGCTGTTGGTGATATTGATTCAATACAAAAGAATGCTGAATTAAAGAGACTAGCAGTTCAGGTATCGATCATGTACATTTTTGTGTGTGTGTGTGTGTTTGGGGGAGGGGGGTTGCGAGGGGGGGGGGGGTGGGTGGAGGTTGGAATTTCATGTTAAAACCAGCAAGTAGAGAGGCTTTTTGGCTAGATCAGGTTGTTTTACGTATTGCTTATTGACCTGGGGTATCGTAATTACGGTACCAATTACAAATTAGAAGGCATCGTCCAGAAAATCTGATATCCACAAGCATGTTGACAGCTAAAATCAAAATTTGTGTCATCATTTTTTCTAAGCTCTATTTCTTTATACAACGTGTCAATATATTTGCTGCAGATCGATAGCATTTACGAGTTTGAAGAAAAGCTTCCTAGCTTTTTGCTGCGTCGATTTCATCGTACTACAACGGTGGAAAAACCAAACAAAAAGCAGCAAACAGCCTTCGAAAGACTTAGGGTAAGTTTGTGCATGGCTTAACGGCCACGCCCATATAGACTATTGTTTCATTCGCTAACTCAAGCTCTTTACTGAGTACAGCAGTCAGTTGACTTGTGAGCGAGCAAATGCTCTAGCTGGCATTAAGGCCGATTCTTGTGGGTGACCCAAATATTCTCATAGTTTTCCCTGATAACTACAACTATATTTAATTCCCATCTTATCATTTATATACGCCAGTGATGGGTATCACTTTCGCTTATTGTTTTTCAGTGTACATTGAGAAGTCGATTGTTTAGTGCAGGCGGAAGTGCAAGCAAACAGTCTGATGATTCGTTCCATTTGGAGGAATGGGCACGAATGACAGAGTCTTTGGATATCAAAATGCAAAAACAAGAAGAAAGGTAAGTCTCCAGCTTTATATCAAGTTTTTTTTTATTGAAGACAAGCACACGCCAAATTCCATAGATGGATTTAGTATAACACACCTTATCATATATGACCCGTATTTGACCCCTCGCGCGCTCTTAAGCAAATCTTTGAAAAAAGTGACGTAAGCCGGTACAGACGGTGCAGAAGGTGGTCCGAAAAACCCGGACCCGGACTCGCGCAAGCGCCAAAAATATCAATTAAGAAAATGGTGATAGAAACAGTCATATAATAAAATGCTTATTGACTGAGTTAGATAGGGCCGAACGAAAAAATGTTTGGCTTTTGGTCATTTGTACGGACCTCGCTGACCTCGAGCCAAATAATTTCCAGTCCGGCCCTCTCACTCAGTCAATAAGTGTGTAGTATTTACTCGTTTAAGCACCTCAACCTGGGCGCGCGCGCGCTCATTAACTAGATTTTTGGGATTTCAGGTGCGGCGCGCTTACAAAATCTCAACGTTGAGTTGTACCGTACTTTTTTTTCAAAGTCTGACGCCCTCAATTGCACCGTGTAACATGGTCATTCAGGTGAAACGTTCCCCGGGTCGGTTTAACGAAAAGTAGAACTTCTTTCTGCTTCTGTAACAGAAACTTGTGCCGCGAACAAAATTATGCAAGTTTCAGGACGAAATTTCAGCGTGTAACACGGCCTTATGAAACTCGTCTTGCATCGGTGATCGAGACAAGTTTCAGTTAAAAGTTTCAGCGTGTCGGCGCCTTAAGGCTCACTTCGGATTGCGACAAAAGGGATCTCGATCTGAGTTCTTTACACTGGTTGAATATAATATAGAATCCATGTTCAGTATTGCTTTTATGCATATAGGAGGCTCCTGAAAGAGACGTTTGTTTTGTTCCCTTTCCCTTCCCTCTTCCAAGAGAGACTGTAGACAGGCTAATTATTTGGCCTTGATGCACTTCTCAATGGCTTGACGGGATGACCCTGTACGATCCTATAAGTCTTTCAAAGCAGCTGTTATCATTTCGCTGTACTCATGATGCTCAGCCGGTTTGTCTGGATTTTTAGCCTTCTGCTTAATTGGCTGAAGCTTTAGACATTTTGGATTTTACTAAATTTGACGAGTAGACAAACCCTCGCATTACTTTAACAAGGATAGCGTCAGAAATCGATAATAATTCTCGTCAAATCCATACTCTGATAGAACGATGCAAACGTTAGATAATCCAAAAAGTATTTTATGTAGGACGCATTGTTCACGTTTTGCCTCATTTGCATAATCACACTCCAGAAATGAAAAGATGGCATCGCTCTTTAATAACAATACCTGAAATTAGGCCAAAGGTCTGATAAGCATGGGCACATGCATGCCTCGTACGTACTTTCACTTTTTGGCTAGTGTGCAAGCCAGTGGCTTTAGCTAGCTCCATCTTATATCATTGGTTTATTTTGCTTTCCTGGGATGTCAAGTTCTAAAGCCCGGTTTCCATTTGATCGCTACGATCATCGCCAGGATCGCTGGAGAGTAGCTTCCATATGATCGCCAAGAAAAAATTCTAACTCGGCGATCGCGGGAGTTGTGTTGTGTTTCCATTTGATCGCTGCGATCGCCGAAACGCGTTTGATCTGTTTTAGTTTTTTTAGCACACAGGAAAGAACGACTCCAATTCTTATTTAGACTTGTTGCCGGTTATAGTTGTTGTTGATATGACTTTATTATCACATGGGTGGGTAAAAGGGTTTCTTGCACATTGGTAATATTATTGACTTTTAGGCATGTGGTGGCTTTGAAAAAAGCCGTTGTTTTGATGGAAAGGAATTCTAAGGCTCGTTCACCCCTGATCCTCCTTGCCAGCTGGATATCCTTGGGCATGATGGTGACTCTCTTAGCGTGGATGGCACACAAGTTTGTGTCTTTGAAAAGACCAACCAGATAGGCCTCGTTGGCTTCCTGCAGTGCCATGACGGCAGAACTCTGGAAATGAAGATCTGTATTGAAGTCTTGTGCTATTTCATAGACCAAGCGCTGGAATGGCAGTTTTCGAATCAACAGCTCAGTAGACTTCTGGTAGTGTCAATCTCTCTCAATGCAACTGTGCCGGGTCTATAGCGATGGGGTTTCTTTACTCCTCCTGTAGCAGGGGTGCTCTTGTGGGCAGCTTTGGTTGCTACTTGCTTTCGTGGTGCCTTGCCTCCTATAGCTTTTCGAGCAGTCTGCTTTGTACGAGCCATGTTGCTAGAAATGTTGATCGGTTAGGTTCGTAGTCGAATTATGAAAGGACCGAACTTTGCTCTCACTTTATAGCATAGTCCAGCGGCCTTCGGATCAAGCCTCCAAACGTGATCAAAATACTTAGTAGCCAATGTTCAAATCTGATTGGTTGACTTGTGATCCCGGCATTGCTCAAATTCCTAAACCTGAAGCTCGCAAATTTTCAATCACAACAACAAAGATCTTTTTGAGTACTTTCTTTAATTCAACATCAAAGGTGTATATATCTTGGTATTATCTAAACGATCAGTTCATTTCATTGCAATCGAGGATCTCCTGAGGGAGAAAATGATCATCAAAGTGCGTGTCCTGAAACTCTAAAACCAAAACAAGGATCAAGCACTGTAATCAATTCTAATGATACACTTGAAATATACGAAAAACTTTTTAATAGTCACGGACATGTTTCGACATTGTCCAATGTCATCTTCAGTGTGAAGTACGTTACAAGATTTGAATCAAATATATGGTGAATAATGATTGACAACATAATTCTAAGTAAACAATTAATGACAAAAAACTAAAAAATAACTAAGTAAACGAACTTAATAGAAAGAAGAGATAAAATGTTTGACCTGAACGTTAAGTTCAGGTTTTTCAAAATTGATATGAAAACCCTCTTTGAAAAACCTGAACTTAACGTTCAGGTCAAACATTTTATCTCTTCTTTCTATTAAGTTCGTTTACTTAGTTATTTTTTAGTTTTTTGTCATTAATTGTTTACTTAGAATTATGTTGTCAATCATTATTCACCATATATTTGATTCAAATCTTGTAACGTACTTCACACTGAAGATGACATTGGACAATGTCGAAACATGTCTGTGACTATTAAAAAGTTTTTCGTATATTTCAAGTGTATTGTTACACTAGTGCTTTTACGTTCATTTGGTAATTCTAATGATGCTATTGTGTCAGCACCAACCAATCAGGTTTTGATTTGAATTGTTTCCTCGGAGGTTCGGTAGAGCTTATAAGTTTCTCATTTCAGTTCGAAACGGCATTCTCTCATAAGAACTCACTAACAAAGATGTCAGGAAGAGGCAAAGGAGGAAAAGGTCTAGGAAAAGGAGGCGCCAAGCGCCATCGTAAGATCCTTCGGGATAACATCCAAGGTATCACCAAGCCCGCCATTCGTCGTCTTGCTCGTCGTGGTGGAGTCAAGCGAATCTCTGGTCTGATCTACGAAGAAACTCGCGGTGTTCTCAAAGTTTTCCTCGAGAACGTTATTCGCGATGCTGTCACCTACACCGAGCACGCCAAGAGAAAGACAGTCACTGCTATGGATGTGGTGTATGCTCTGAAACGCCAAGGACGTACTCTGTACGGATTTGGTGGTTAGATCATCTACCAACAAACAAACAACGGCTCTTTTAGGAGCCACCAAATGCTGTAAAGTCAATTCCAAGGTGCTTGTCCTTATTTTCTTTCCCAATGAAAATATCGCCGAAAAATAAAAATTCGCACCAGTAATAAAAAAATCGACAGGAAAAAATGCTTTTGAGGAAGAGCTGTATACTTAATAGTGTGTCGTGAAACGGCGACAAAAAAAATCAACCTTGGCTTGTCGTGCGTTGGATGGCCAGCCGAATGTTGGATAACGTTCGGATAGAATGATTTTATTTTTATAACCCTTAAGAGAAGGAACAAAAGAACAGTACTAGTTAATGCGTATTTTTTGACGGGTTAAAAAATCACTACGAGTGTTCAGAAAACAATTTGTTGCGTGTGTCGTAAACTATTTTTGAACTAGAATTCATTTTAAAATAGTAAAAGCATTGCGCGATGTAGGTGATTGTCTACGACAATCTTAACTTACCACCGTGTGCATAATTACGCGTCCAGCCAGACTAAAGTCTCGTTTGGGATTTTGGTCAATAGGCTACCAAAAATCCAGACAGAGGCGGAGTTTTCTATACAATGTCTTTACACTTTACTGGCTTCCCGGTAGCCTATTGGCCAAATCCCAATCGAGACTTTAGTCTGGCTGGACGCGTAATTATGCACACGGTGGTAACTTCTCAACATTTGTTGATCCACATATTTTGGATTCGTTTACTAGTAGACGGGCATAAGATAAGAAAAAACCCTCTGCTTCCAGAGTAGGAAAAGCTAGCCAAATCGCAAAAATTCCTCATAAAAGATGCTTTGCCATTTGAGCGTGTCGCAGCAGATCAAAAGCGCGCCAAATTTGTGTATGAAGGAAAAAGGCACAAAGCAGTGACAAAATGATATCGAGAATAAACTGTGTAGTTGTTGAAAAACAAGCATTTATAGTCATGATCTTTTGAATCATGTGGTGGCTCCTAAAAGAGCCGTTGTTTTGAATTGTGTGCAGAGTTGAAACTGCTCAAGAGCTTTTCTTCTCAGTCTTCTTGGGCAGAAGGACGGCTTGGATGTTGGGAAGAACACCACCTTGAGCAATGGTGACACCACCAAGAAGTTTGTTTAATTCCTCATCGTTCCTGACGGCCAACTGTAAGTGACGAGGGATGATTCTGGTCTTCTTGTTGTCGCGGGCAGCATTACCGGCCAACTCGAGGATTTCAGCACTCAGGTACTCGAGAACGGCAGCCATGTAAACTGGAGCACCAGCACCAACTCTTTGAGCATAGTTGCCTTTGCGAAGATGACGATGGATACGACCGACAGGGAACTGAAGCCCTGCACGGGATGAACGAGTCTTGGACTTGGTGCCCTTAGCTTTACCTTTTCCGCGGCCAGACATCTTCACTTTCTTCCAATTATCGACAGATTCTCAGATAGAAAATGTTTCAAGTTGTTTCTTCAAAGTATTTATACCGGAAAGCTTCGAGAGAAAAGGATCGAAATGCACCAATCAGAAATCTACTGAAGGTCAATAAGAGGCATTTCCATATTATATCCACCAATCAGGTTTGAGCTCCTGTGATCCGCATGCTAATGTGATCCTATTGGGTTTTGCTATAAATATGAGTTTTCCCTGATTGAAAGTATCAGTTGATTCTATCAAGCTACAAAACACTTTCGAAGAAAATGGCGCCAAAAGTCGCAGGAAAGAAAGGTGAAAAGAAAGCCGGCAAGAAGGCCGCGATCGGTGAGAAAAAGAAGAGATCCCGAAGGAGAAAGGAAACCTACTCCATCTACATCTACAAAGTCATGAAACAAGTCCATCCTGACACCGGTATCTCCAGCAAAGCCATGCTCATCATGAACTCGTTCGTCCAAGACGTCTTCGAGCGCATCGCTGGTGAAGCTTCCCGCCTTGCTCACTACAACAAGAAGTCCACCATCACATCTCGAGAAATCCAGACCGCTGTTCGTCTTCTTCTTCCCGGTGAACTGGCCAAGCACGCCGTAAGCGAAGGCACCAAAGCCGTCACCAAATACACCAGCAGCAAGTAAACAGTTGTCTGTTTACTGAATGCAAAACAACGGCTCTTTTAGGAGCCACCACATGAATCAAAAGATCATGACCATTTTCATGCTTTATCTGAAAATCCCGTCTAATAGTCTATAGTTCATATAACTTTTTAGTTCTTTTCTTCACTCCCACTGACATTAGTTTAGCATTAGTTTATATATATCAAAGAAAATTTATTCGAATATTGGACTTCGAAACCCGTATTTAAGAATATAAGAAATGCTATTAGTATGTCAGCAGTTGGCGCCAATATTTATATAAAACGGACAATTCGTTCAAGTTCAGAATTTTTAACAGTGGAAGGGGCGTTAGGTCGATCTGTAATCTGTACTATATATTCTGTATTCAAAGTTTTCTACACGCGCGGACTGAAGATAAATTTCCAATCCCAAAATATTGGTGCGCTTACATATTGTGTAGCCTGATTTTCCGACAGTCGGTGATTGTTAGGTTCGTAACGATTTTAACTCTTGTGGCGCCAAAATTGAAACAAAGCGATTGAGGATAAATTTTTGAAAAAAGTTAAAGATTTGTAAATTTCAAAAATATTTCCGGATTTGAATTTGTTTTCGGAATTTTAGAAAACGTGCAGATTTTAAAAAATATTTTAAGAATTTGAAAGGGTGGAGATCTCAAGGAACAATTTTGGGAGAAGGAAGAAATGGCCAAAAAGAATGGAGGAGGGAAATAAGGCAGAAAAAAATCGGTTTTTGAGCAGGGAATGATGCAATAAGAGAAGTAGTGACCAGTAGTGAGAAGAATATAGGAAAGAGAAAAAACTTTAAATCCTCAAAGCTTCCACCCCAAGTTGACAACAAAAAATTCCATCCTTCATCCAGCAGTTTTTACATAACTGATACCCTTTTGATTTTAAAAAGTGTTTTCCCCCCAAAAAACATTATTATTCTGAAGTTGAAGCAGTCAGGATTTCAGTACCCTGGTTGTGTCACCAAGGCTAAATCCCAGAGCACTTAACAAAGGACTTATGTAGTAGTCTTGTAAAGATATGTACTTTAACCATGCAATAAACATTACAGCATAAAGCCCAAAAGTATGACCAGCTAGAATGTATTCACATTCTTTTGAAAGAGCAATCATCCAAACAGAAGCCAAGGATTCTCTTATCTCTTATGTAAGCGCTAATTTATTGGAGGATGGTGAGACAAAAGTATGCAAATACATTAACACTGGTCACCGTTTTGAGATTTCTGCTGTAAACTAAACAGTTACCATTCTTCAACAGAGTTCATTATCTGGCCAAAGAACTTATGCGGCAACATCAAATTCTGGAAAGAATATCCACATCTGTAACTCTCAGTAAAAAGGAATAAACATGGAATAAATCCTGCAACTACAGGATTGCAACTACAGGATTGCAACCACGGCATAGTGCTTGCCAAAAAAAGATTCACTCACAAAAATTCATACACAAAAAAGGTCATATAATAAGAATTTTAATAGCCTAATAATTATAATACAATATTAAATAAATAGAAAAGCAATTGATAGAATGCATCAAATACATTGACAATTATACCATTTTAATGTTGTTTTTAAAATAGTGCAAAAATTACGAGGTCCCATCAAAAAATAAAGTGATTTCTGATCATATTCTAAGCAGAGGAGAGGGGAGTTTGCAGTGATACAGTTTCAGACCACTTTTCACTCGATGTATTTGGTAATTTCACATTTTTACTGCAGTATTATGATTTCTAACTTCCAATACAATATGCAGTTTTACGTTTTTGGGATTTTCACAATTTATTTTCATTTCTTGATTTTCTGTGCAGTATTGCAGTTTTTGACTCTCCTTTATGTCCTACTCTCTTTCCCAGCACCAGAGGATTTCATAAATCATTCTCCCAAATTTTAGCCTGCGTCACATCTGGATGTGATGCAGGCTACCAAATTTAAGAATCCCTCTGCTTGCAGGGTACCAGTGTCTAAGTTCTTCTCTGGAATTGAAAGAACTTTTAGGAGAATATGGACCTTGATCAGAGATCACTTATGCTGTCTTTTACTATTTTGTGCCACTAATCAACTATAGATTAGTATCTTAATTATTTCTCGAGATTAACAGATCTACTTGGTTATGTAGATCTACCAGAAGTTCATTAACTAGTTTCTTATTGGGTATTAACTAATAATGCAGTGAAACCTTTCCTTATGGACATGACATCTCTATAACTGATTCTAAAAGATGCCAAAATATGGAATCTCCATGGTTCCATTTAAATGGAACCTCTCTGAGATGAACACCTAGAGCTATACTACAGACTCTTTTCTTCAGCCCTTCAGCCCTTCATACCATTTTCCTGACTCATCTGTAATTTAGTGCAGGCATCACTGCATGGTTTGTACAGTATACCTTGATAATTTAAAGACTGGCTATTATTCCTGTTTCTAGGCAACCTTATCTTACAGTGCTACGCTTCAAACCATTGCCACTACCACAAAGTCTTTGATTACTTTTTGACATCTTTTTGACAACTTTGAATACCCCTAACCAATTAGATATCGGCACTTTACTTTGATGTCTCGATAGGCGGAGTTTGCATGTCATACATTATTACATCGATGTACAAACTCTGCCTATCGAGACATCAAAGTGAAGCGCCAATTTGGTTAGGTGTATTCAAAGTTGTCAAAAAGATGTCAAAAAGTAATCAAAAACTTTGTGATAGTGGTAACGGTTCAAAGCGTAGCACTGTAAGGGCAGTATAGAAAGATAAGTGTGACAACAGACCAGATCTTTAAGACTCAATGGGGTGCATAGATTGGGATCCAAGGTGTGTGCAAAGGCAAAAGAATGTCCCTATCCCTAGCCCCATGACCACCTCCACTTTCCTTGTGATGCCCTGGCTCCTCAAGGATGGGCAGATCATCATAGAGTCTGTAAAGAAGCTAATCACAGTTCCAAATTTATCTTGCCATGTCATATATCATAATTATATTATTATGGCTATCTGAATTCATTTCTATCGTTTTACAATTCTTCTGCTCATTGCAAAGATAAAAGCAGAAATCTTTTCATAAGCAAGAAACATTAGAGCAGCAGTCATAACAGTTTGTAACAACTTGGCTTCCATTCCTTTATAAAGTCCAAGTATTCCTTGTTCACTGCAAAACAAGACAGTCAATAATAAGCACTGATATCTGATATCAAACGTTGCTGATATCTGCTTACAATAGCTACAGGCTTCAAATCAGCAAATTACACTATCTGAACTTCTAGAGCACATTGAATTTGTTTACTTACATACCTTATTAGTTTAGCAAGCAGTGACAAGAGATGGGTGTGTTGTTGTGTTTCATGGTAACCAGCCTGTTAATCAAGTATAAGTTATAAATATTCAATTCCACATGAAATGGAATAAAATAGAAAATAATGGAATAAATGATGAACCTCCAGCTTATGCTGCTTGACTGGAGTTTCACACTAGAGTACGTAGCATTTGCAAGCTGGGTTCAATATTCTGTTGTCCTGTATGTGACCCTATTAATGCAATAACAAAGCTACACAAACTGTCAGGTTAATTTATGCAAATAGGAGATATTAGCTTTGTTACCCCAATTCAGGGTAAAATGACATCACAGAAAAATTGAGCTTAGCTTGCAGACACTACTTTCTGCAATGTAACAGCTGTAGTTTGCAGGCTAAATAAGGTATACAGAGAAGTTGTAATGTAGTACATACTCTTTGCTTGCACTGTGCTATTTGTAGTGGATAAGTAATAACTGTAGCTACTGCTTTGGCTATTGCTCCAATAAGAAAGAATTCTGTAGCACTGAGTTTCTATCAAAAAAAATCAAATAAAAATCATAAAAAAACATAAATAAGTTTACTTATTACATTTTCATGACATCTTGGTTGGTCATGTGGTTGGTAATGAGTGAGGCATGCATTTAGTTAGTCTTTCTATAGATGGGTCTACCTCTTTAGGTTCGTATCATATGCCCATTTCAGACCATGTATACTTGTTATTGTTCTGTACAATGAACATGTTAAAATTTTAACATAGGAAATGGGTAAACAAACAAAGCTTTAAGGGTCTATTATTACTGAATCAAAAAACTAGCTGAATGAAATTTACTATTTATAGAGCATCTGGCAAACTTAAATTGAGGCATGCTGGCCAGCAGTCTTTTATGCCCAAGCCATAACTATAGCAGGGTCCTTCAATATAGTAATTCATGTGGATCACTGTGGAGCAATAAGGCTCGCTTAAATGCTATATCTCATTTGCATTTGGCCCCACCTTTCTTACCCTACGTGTAGCTTGGTAAGTATGGTAGGTGGGCAGCAGTCTTTTCACTGATATCAGTGACTGTGATAGGTGTTAGGTGGTGAACAGTGAATGGTCACCATGGTTACCAACATGTTGCCAGAGAGAGACACACCCCTCCTGGTGGCATATGGCACCCATGCCCAACCTCATCACGGCCGATGAGTTTAACCTTGAAATGATTTCATCCCATCAGACCACAGTTAAAAGCATCATATATAGTCAAGATACAATGTATATGGACATGCAAGTAGTACACACAGTAAGTCAATTAATTCCTACCAGTTTTCCAGTCCGTCTAAGAAACCTTTTGATGCTTTCATAAACCATGAATTGAATTGCAGGATTCCCAGCAAGGAATACAGAAGAACCAATACCATTCCATAGATTTAAAGCACCTTCTTCATTTCTGATTTTATGTAATGCATCTGTGATCATAAAAAATACTGTTCAGAACTATTAACCAATGATTGCTTTGTATAACAATTTTAAAATTGTCTAATTTTTGATGCATATTAAATAAAACTAAAATTCACCAACATTTGTACCAAGAAATGACACTTGCAAATTATATCAATTTTGGCACAAATAGGTTGCAGTATTCTTACCAAATAATCCAGTATATTTGGGTTTATGTTCAGTCTCTAAATTTTGAGATCTGAATTTGGCACCTTGTAACTTTAACCTTGTATTTGCAACCCATAGTGGAGTTGTGAGAATCACATTTACAAGACCTGAAACAGTGAGAACACTTGATATCATATATCGTACTATATTAGGCAAATGAATTCTAATGGCACTGTAGAGGGTACAGGGGCTAATATTTATTCATTCAATTGTTCTTTCGTTTGTTCATGCATGTATATGCATGTATCCATTCCTTCATAACTCCAACAAGGTGAAAGCCTAGCTAGTAAGGTCCATATACCCTTGAGATCTATAGGAGTGCAAGTTATTATTAACTGAACACTTCTTTGTAAGATATTTGGCTCTTGCTCATTTGTACGGACTGGAAGAAGTGGTTTCACCTCTGGCCAAGAAATTTTCTCATCTGGCCCTCCCACTCAGTCAATATTAAAGTACATATTATTTACCAGAGATATATCCAAACAGCAAATCTCGTCTTTTAGATGAAGAATGTCTGTTTTTAAGGAATACAGCTTTTAAACTATTAAATGTGTAGAAGTATAGGAAATTGGAACAAAAAAGGCTGAACAACACTGGACCTAAACCACGGTACAGAGACTGTCTGCAAAGTAAAACAATATTGTTGGTACAAAAGATCATCTTTAAAAAAAGTATGGATAAGCATTTAAACTACTTTGTAGCCATTCTTTAGGGAATTGATCTGAGTAAGGGACCATTCATTTTTTGAGGGGGGGGGGGGGGGGGGGGGGGGGCACCTGAAAAAAATGGCCATAAAATGGGGGGCCAAGTAAAAACTTTTTGGCTATTTCAGGAGGAAATGATTATTAAGGATGACCTTAATAATAGCCTATATAAGGTTCTGAAGTTTTCAGTCATCTCGTGATTATCTTACTTTTCAAAACGCTTCTATCCGAGCTCCACGCTTTGTAAATTATGGACATTCTTTAGTATTTAATTAACATAAGAAAAGCGTTTAACTGACAACAACAACCACAAGTCTTTTGCTTTTGTAAGGCCCATAATAATTATTTTTACACAGGAAGCCCATTGGAGCAAAACCCCGTGGGACAGTCCCGTGGGTATGGCCATCAAAACTAATTGCTTACAATTCCCCCTCCCCCGCGGGATAAAAAAAATCACCAAAGTAAACCAATCCCCTACCAATCCCCTATGTGCCCCGGGGGTGTCCCCGGGGTCGACCCCCGGGAAAGCCGCTGATAAGTGCATTAATAGTAGATGTCTTTGCACGTCGAGAAAATCCTTTTGGGCATTAGTCTCTGTTAACAGATACATCTCAAATTTCTGCCGAGCGACTCACGCTCGCATTTGAAATAAGTGACTTGCACATTTCATAAGATGATTTAAAATCCTTTTTGGAACTGATAGCCTCTCACCTAGCTGTGAACATATATACTTCAAATTTCTGCCAAGCGTCTTGCGCTTCACGCTCGCATTTGTAAATAAATGTTAGTAGTATTTCACACATTGTACCATAAGAACATTTAAAATTCTTTTAGAAAATAGCCTCTGGAAACATCTTTACTTGAAATTTCAGGTGAGCGGCTCGCGCTTCGCGCTCATATATATAATAATTATGTAGTATTACTCTCTAATATTGTTCAACAATAATGGGCTTATATTTTCCTTTGCTACACCTTTGCTACACTTTGCTAACAGCAATGATGACTAATAATTTAATGTTATCCTACTACGTCTGCAATAATGAAAAGGCAAAAATACATATTCCGATCTCTTGATAAAATTGCATAATTTTCAGTGGTGGTGGTGTTGGTAGAGTGGGGGGAGGGGTCATGTAAATGAAACATGAACTAAGAGGGGGGGGCATTTAAAAAATTGTATGACAAAGAGGGAGGGCCGGACACTTTTTGGGGCAAAAATTCCAAAAACCACCAGCCCCCCCTCCTGATAAAAAATGAATGGTCCCTAATGGGCACTAATATGACTGCATGGGGGAATCCCCCTTGTGGTTGCAATCATAGCACAGGAAACCCAAGCAATAAGTGATAAGATACTTTCTAGCCCTTCTTTAGAGGATTTGATCTGAGTATAACAGGCAGAACTTTATGACTGCATGGGGGAAGCTTGCCCCTTTTGGTTGTAACCATAGCACAGGAAACCCACCATTCAAATAAAACCCTGAAAGTTGGTCTAGGAAGTTATAGCATTTAGTATTTGTAGTGACTATTTTAAAATTAATTTTCATGGTACGGACTGTGTAGTGGCAGCCCAAGGTGCCATCCTAAGCTCACAGTCTACCATGCATGTTCAGTATATATGTTTTTGTAAAGCGCCTAGAGCAGATTTTGGATAGGCGCTATATAAATGATCATTATTATTAGTAGTAGTAGTATTCATAGGCATTAGTAATAATTTATGTCAAAAAGTGTGTGTATGTGTATGAGAGTTGGAGAAGGATGGCCAATGGCCAGAGGAGGAGCGCACACCTTCCCAAGATACATTGCGCCTTTGAAACGTGGATTTGGAAGGGATCTGTACAAAATTTATGGTGGAAACGGAGCTAATTTTTGGTCGTTGTATTGAGATGCAGAAATGAATTCATTTACGAATAAGAAGTGATAAAAGAGCTTTCAAACTATTACAAATTTAGCTAATTTTGACATTTCTAAAGGTTTGTAATTTAGATTTGAGCTTGAAGTACATTGGGGCCTGAAGAAAATACCCAATATTCAAACATCGCTTTCTTTAAAACGAATCAATATAAACTGGTTCTGATTATAGTGTCTTACAGAGTGATCTTTTCCCTTTTTTGTGGTCTCAAAGTGACCCTTAGTGACCCAGGATTTCAATTCGAAATTTTAGAATTTATGCGGGATGTTTTGAAGTCAAACACAAGCAGCGTGTAGCTGTTGCTGATAAACCACTGGCTCAGTGTCTGGGTTTAAAATCGCGTCAATATGCATCATAGTAAAATAACACTTTGCTCTTTGGATTGTGAGAGTAATTCAGGCATCATATGAAAGGCGTAATGATAAAAATACGACATGTTCTTAGAGCATAACGACTATAACGCTCGGGAAATAAACTAATTTCAGTCCGTGACCTTTGGCGTTATCCAATCCTTGCTTCGGTGTTATTTATATTCTCATTCTAAAGTTTCATTGAAGTTTGTTCTTGAATTAATGGCTAGCAATCCAAAATTAATTAAAGATTTAGTTTTATTACAAGTTTAACTTTATTTTACATGTTGTATCACATATTTCGAGAATTAACTGCTCACGAACTTGGACCATGCAGTTCAATCACAGGATTCAACATAAAGCGTCACTTCATCCAGCGTATCAATCTTAACATTAATTATTTTTATGACAAAGAATTGATACTTCAAGCTACACCATGAGTGGGTTTCGTTTTTCACAAGCAATAGACGATAAATTCGAAAGAACTAGCTTTCCTACATCGCTATCGATGCTCTCGCCTCGGTGACTTCAACACAATGATGAATGTGCGAAAAAATTGATAATATACTTCATTTTGCAATGCATCTTGGGAAGGTGTGCATTCCTCCTCTGGCCAATGGCCAACTGCTCACAAAGCAACTCTAAAAGGCCTTCTTTTTTTCTTTTTCATGATGAAGTGAAACCAAGAACAGGAAAAGGTTACTAAGTATCCCAAGGTCAAAATTTACTGCCCATTAAATTTGGAAAACACCCCTCCCGGTGGGTTATCTAGTTAGCATTGTCAATTTTTAAGTTAATTCTATTTTGTTTAGTTTTATACTCACATTCCCTCGTCTTGCATAATTTCTTTCAACACATGAAATGTTCCTTTGGATTTTCTTTTGTCATCAACTAGATGGAAAAAACAATACTCAAATTGCCCATCTAACAGGGGTGGGGGAGGGGGGGAGGATGGTCCACAGCATGGTTCATGGAAAATCAGGGACAACTGTTTCAATATTCTCCAAAGAAGAACAACAAGATTATTATAACTCTCTTTAACTTTGCTTACATTACTCTGTTCAGACTTTCACAATTTTTTTGGAAGTCAATAAATTCAGAAATCACGGGATTGAGAACTTGGATCACCTTTTCATTTTCTATATTCATTGATCAACCTATTAAAAAGTGTGTACATGTAATTTGTGGCAGATTTATCAGTTTTAATTTAGTTGTTTCTAGCTACATGTTAAAATGTCCTGACAACCCATGACAGCATAGACATGACAGCATCGACAAATGTTTGGTTGCTGATAACTCGAAAGCCAAGTGACAGAAACAAACCATGCCAAATATTCAGGGAAGATCACTTCTTTCAAACTCCTTTGCTAATAATTATCATTAAGTACCCAAAGGTTTTAAGAAATCTTCTGGTTAGATCTTTGCTTTATGAAGGGACCATCCCTCCCCTCCCCAATGCCCCTAAATGTCAGACGCCCATGTATGTCACGTACATGTAGCGTTACCAATTCTACTGAATTTCTCCGTATGCGCGAGCTCGCGCATGATAGAATACGTGCGCAATGCAAAATTACGGAATTGTCTGTAGACAAATCAACTGATTCACAAGGGACAGGACAACAAAATCACGAATTTCGAAAAATTAATTCAGCATTTCGTACGTCACGTGAAGACAATTTGCAAAAATGTTGCAACAAATCACGAAGAAAAGATTTTGTTTCATTCTCAAATCACGAGAAATGAAAATGCTTGATGACACGCGTCACGAAACCTGTACGCCCCTAATCTAGATAACGCAGCTAGCCAGTCTGCTTAGTTTTGCTAAAATACTGCAATTATTGTTTCTAGCAATAAAGCTGACCAAAAGTGTTGCGTAATGCGTGCAAGAACCACTTGATTAATTATACTTTTCATACATTACCTTGTAATCTTGTTCTTGCGGTATCTAAAGGATAAAAAGTTGACATAGCAGTAACACTTCCCTATAATGTAAAAGAAACTATATTTAAAAACGACTTCAACAGAAAATAGAATAGAGACGTGGGAAATGTACAAAACTGACTTACAACAGCTCCTGATAACGCATGTACAAAATTAGTGAACGAAAACACTGCCTTTAACGATGGAGGGATTTCTAAATACGGTAAGAGAGGAACCAGGTCATTGTAACCCCCAATTTTAGAGAAAACAGTCATTCTAGCGATTAAAATAAAACATAAAACAACTAAAATCTTTGATCTTGACAAGAAAGTGAATTAATGGGAAAGTCAGCTGACCGGTTGACACGATCGCATGATCAGATGATGTCACGTGATTAAATCTTATGCACGTGGGTATTCATTGATTTCGTTGATCAAACAACATGGTGCTCGTAAAGCGAAAACTGGATCAAAAAGAGTCGGGTAATAGACCTAAGAAGGTACGTTATTCACCGGTTTCTCAGTTAAGATGGTATATTTACAAATGTTAGTTTATATCCTGCAATCTCTGGTCAGTATTTTGCATTTCGTTGTTTGTCTGCGACATGATATTAAGAACTAGACGCACATAGTGCGTTTACTCGTGCCCAAGTGGAATTCAGTCTGGCATGAAAATAAATATGTTTTAAAGCCAGTTTGGTCACGTTTTGAGTTCGGTACTGAACGGCGGAATATTTGTCTGCTTTGCCGGCAAGCTGATCTGAACTATGATAGAGCTGCCTTTATGCCTGATTACTCGTGCCCAGGCCTTTAGGCCGGCACGAGTCTAGGTTTGCGTCTTCTATCTATCAGTCTATCTATAAGTCTATCGTCGTAGTCGAGAATGTGCCATGAAAACGAGGCAAGCCACAGGCACCCCAGGCAATCATTTAGAGCAGCGTACGTATAAAGCAAACGGGACGTTTTTTCGCCTTACTATGTAATAAATATTATCTTTTCATTTTTTTTG